>UZAE01012790.1:0-31646 GCA_900617975.1 Rodentolepis nana | reverse complement strand
GTCGGGCCGGGTTAGTACTTGCGTAGGTGACGGGATGGGAATACCCGATGTTGCTGACTTCTTAGGGTGTGCGATAGACTTACCTTCACGTGGTGCACTCTGGGTAACGTATACTCATACGGCAAAATGTCTATTAACCGGCAGTTGACTTCTGACTTCAAACTACCATCACTTCACTATATGTCATATTCGACTACTTCCATAGAGCTCATCTTACCTTTTCTCTGCCTTTTTTGTGTCCCTTGTCACCTTACATCTGTGAATCGCTCTTCTTTCCGCCCTCTCGAATTTTTCTCACTTTGATGTTCCTCCCCTCTGTGAAGTCCGAAGTCAGCTAAAGGGCTAATGATAACTATCAAAACACCTCCCATTTGAAATAAATAAATCTTCCCGTCATTTCGGAGAGTATTAGCAGATTGATGTAAAGGAATATACTTGGTTACTTCACTTTGTTTAACTTGGATCTACCTCCAACTATGGATAAGTGGAAGATATTGAGAAAGTCATGTTAAAGAACCTCAGATCATTAGGGTACACGAGCAGTCTTCTCGTGAAGACTTTAAGCTATGAACAATAGAAATTCCAGAAACTTGTTCGGTTCCGATCCTCTTTTATACATCTGCATTTGAGTTAGTCTTTAATGCTTATGCAATAGAGTCTATTGTGCAGATTTTTGTATGAATTCTAAAAGCATTATTCTTCCTCTCATTACGAACCCACTTTCACAATAAAGTGAAGCCAAACCTCATAGCCCCTCGGGTCATCGCTATAATCATTCGTGTTTTTCCTCTTCAGCTCTGAGACTAAATGATTCGCAGGATCACATCATGTGATTGTAACGACAGATGTGAGATCTGCTAGTGTAGGTGATGTCACTGTGACCGTTTTTTCTTCCTTCAATTCCACATGACTGACTAAAGTTGGAGTGATAAACAGAAAATTTTAACGCCGTGTTTCTGGTTATTGAGCAGGTAGTTAATGGGGACTTACAAATCTGGACCTTGCACTTGGTCTTGACCAGTTGGCGAAACGCCTAAAATTCAAGGGTTCCTCTCGATTTAGAAGAAAATCGAAGCGAAGTACTTGATAGGACGAGGAAAGGAATACGTTGAATGTTCTGCGTAGAAATAGTAAAATGTTCCACTACTAAGCTAGTGACAAAATCGACAACCAGGGAATTCTTTAATCCACTTTCCTATTCGAACTTAAACAAGGATAGTTCCTTCTTAATGTGAAAAGAAGATTTTGTTGGGCCACTTATTATTCGCCCCTAAATGAGTCTTTAAACAATTTATTTATTTATTTATTTATATCAAATGGCAGGCATTTTGATTATTTATTTATTTATTTATATCAAATGGCAGGCGTTTTGAATTATTTTTATTTATATCAAATGGCAGGCATTTTGATAGTTATCATAAGCCCTTTAGTTGACTTCAGGCTCCACAGAGAGGAAGGAACATCAAAGTGAAAAAAAGTCGAGAGGGGGAGGGGGAGGTGAACAGAAGAGTATTTCAAAGATGTAAAAGAGAGAAAGAGAATTTCAAAGATGTAAAAGAACAGACAAAAAAGTGAGTGATTCAAAGATGTAAAAGAGACAGGCACAAAGGCAGGGGGGGGAACAGAAGAGTGTTTCATAGATGTAAAAGAGAGAGACACAAAGGCAGAGTGTTACAGAAGGTGAGGTGAGTACTGTGAAAGTAGTCGAATATGACAAGGTAAGGTGAGTACTGTGTAAGGGGTCGAATATGACAAGTTTGGGGGTCGTGGTAGTTTGAAGTCAGAAGTCAACTGCAGGTTAATAGACTTTTTTGCCATATGAGTATACGTTGCCCATAGTGCATGAGGTGGTGGTAGTTTGAAGTGAGAAGTCAACTGCCTTAGTCGAATATGACATACAGTGGGGTCAGAGTCAACTGAAGGTAGAAAAAAGGCGAGGTGAGTACTGTGGAAGTGGTGAAATATGACATACAGTGGGGTGATGGTAGTTTGAAGTCAGAGGTATATGACATACAGTGGGGTGATGGTAGTTTGAAGTGAGAAATAGGTAGAAAAAAGGTGAGGTTAGTACTGTGGAAGAAGTCGACAGTAGAGCAAAGGTGAGGTGAGTACTGTGGAAGGGGTCGAATTTGACATACAGTGGGGTGATGGTAGTTTGAAGTGAGAAGTCGAAGAGAAAAGGTAAGATGAGTACTGTTGAAGTGGTCGAATTTACGAATATGGCATAGAGTGGGATGATGGTAGTTTGAAGTCAAGTAGTCGAATTTGACATACAGTGGGGTGATTGTAGTTTGAAGTCATGTCAAATGCCGGTTAATAGACTTTTTTGCCGTATGAGAATGTAGGACATATAGGGGGGTCATGGTAGTTTGAAGTGAGAAGAAAACTGCCGGTTAATAGACTTTTTTGCCGTATGCGGAGAAGTCAACTACCAGTTAATAGACTTTGCCGTATGAATATACGTTGCCCAGGGTGCACCACGTGGAGGTAAGTCTATTGCCAGGGTGCACCACGTGGAGGTAAGTCTATCACACACCCCGTCTTTAAAAAATTAAAACAACAGATTTTCACTTAAAATGTGTATCCAAGGAAGTTCACTTGAAATTAACTAAGTCTACTTATTTAAAATGAGGAAAAATATGGGTCTCTCAATAACCCCCCCCCCCCCCCNNNNCCCAAAACCCCCCCCCCCCCCCAAGTTGATTTCGGGTCGCTTCACCTGGTATCACATTAAAATCAGCATCCCACACAAGTGGAAAATGATTAATGCGGAGTACCATTTTCTGTGAGAAATTCCGTGTTTATGTGCAATTAATAAAACCAATCCTTCGATTTCAATTTACCCTTCCAAATGCTTCTGACGGAACTTGACCTTCCAATCTCTAATGCAGGAGAAAATAGCCAGGGGAATTTTCTGTGAAGTTCATATATTCAATTAACAAGTCAATTGAATTGTTGATAGTATTCGTAAGGTTCATTGCAGAGTCACATGGCAATGAGCCACAAAGACCTTCAAATTTAGCGATTTTTAAGTGAATACAAACTTTATTATCACACTAGCATGATCAAATTCTCACTCAATAAAACTAGTACTTTATAGTTGGACTTTAATTGAAATACACGTGTTGGTGGGGGGAGGGGTGGACACCAACGCTGAATATGCCAATTTCCAACTTATTAACCGTTGTCAAGCTGGCAGACTCAACTGCCCGGATTGGACAAGTGGGAGACAGAATCAGCGTTAGAATGTTTTTTTTTTATTTAGGAATATTGAGGTGGAGTAACAGTTGAGCGAAGAAAGGTAAAATTATTATTCATTGGGGGGGGGGGGGGGGGGTAGGTGGGGAGGTTGATTACGGTTCAAAATACGAATGTCAGAGAAGGAGAAATAATCGAAAATGGTTTAGAATTCGAAAGGGAGACCAGTATTTAAACTATTCGCATTAAGTAAATTAAATAATTGCCATTCTTTCAACGCCTTTGCTTTTCTTTTAATAATTCTCCTACTTCAGATTGAGTTTATTCCTAGATCAAAGCTATGGCCAATCTGCAAATAAGCCACTGCTTGATAAGTCTTCAAACAGTATTAGCAATATTGAAGTCTTTTCAATCCTATACTATATCATATTTTTAAAATTCAGGCTTCATTACATATGGATAGGCTTTAGGATATTTAACACGAACACAGAGGGGAAGGAACATCAAAGTGACAAAATGTCGAGAGGGGGAGGGAACAGAAGAAAGAGTCACATATGTAAAAGAGACAGACACAAAGTAGAGGAAAAGGTAAGGTGAGCATTGTAAAAGTGGCCGAGTATGACATACATCCGGAATATTTAAGGAATTCAATGGAGGTTTTAGACCTTTGAAGATGGAGCGAAGAAGAAACTACTCATTGAAGTGAATGAAAGATGGTACTTAAAAATTAATTAGCCCCATAAAAGACGCATTTCAAAGAATACTCACCACTCCCCACCCCCCTTCAACTTTAAAGAATGTGGAGGGGGGAGGGGTTGACTGATCTGAGATTTGAGTGTATTTTCAGGTGTTATAGAGATTGAAGGCCGCTTATGTGAGATTAACTTGGAGTTTCAATTTTATTTTAAATTGGTTGTCATTGATTTATTATTTTTTTCTGTTTTTAGGCAGATATAAATGCCTAATGAACTATCAAAGTAATTGTGAGTGCAAAGCGCTTAAACTATACTTTTTAAGGGAGGTATTTGCAAGTACCAGCAAAGTAAGTTTATAGTTAAATCGGCTGATAAGCAAGTTGTGAATTATGCAGGCTCAATCTCATCCATGAAACTCTTTCCTTTATGAGTCCTTGGATAAACTGATATACTTAAATCACGTGTTACCACGACTTCATTTCCAATTTGTCAAAACTCTCACCTCCTTTCATACCCTACCCCTTATTGAAATGCCTTCTCTACACAAATTTGCCTATTGCATAATAGGAAATGGTACTCATGATCGATGTTGACCTAATTTTACCGCTTCACATAAATGCTGTCACGGAGAGATGTGTGATTCCAAATGATTAAAAGGAAACAAATTTACACTTTTCAAAACCAAATTACCTCATTTTTTAATAGTATTTAGAACAAAAGAATGGTAGAAGGCTTCATCGGGTTTCCACTTGGCATTTGTCAACAGTTTCACAAGCTGACACATTTCCATAGAACACCCAGGACTTCATTGAGGACCTGTGGCCATAAATTTTGCATGATCAATCATGCCTCTCTTCGGATCCATCTAGGAACACGCCTCTGTTACGGTCTCTGCATTGGATTACTTTACTGATTTCTCCGTTCACTTACTTTCCACAAGAAAAATTGTTAAAAGACGCGCAGTTTGTTCACATCAAATCGGTTCAAGGTGGGTATTAAAAGGGTTGGAGAATGTTGTTGGACGGATTCATCCGACTTGCATTAACTTAATTAGAATAATTTAACCCCCTCCCCCAAATTTTGGATTTCCAAAAGCAGTGTTTTGAGAAGCGACTCTTGTGAACTACAAACATGCATTTTTAGACCTTCTATATTGCATTTTATTGCCGCACACACACACACACACACACAAACACACACGCACGCACACATAAATGTGACAATTTAGGCACAAAAAGAATTAAATTTCACATGAAAAATGAAGTTACTTTAAGGTCAACAGTTTGTTGACCCTGATACAACGCTAATGCAGCTTATTCTGGTTATAAAATTTAACTCTCCTTTGCACGATAGAGTTAGAACTTTATCTAGTAAGTAATGTTTTAACGAAGTATAACTGATAAGTGGATGGAGTTAAGTTGGTTGTGATGAATTAGCCTTTTCTGTCTCCCAGTAATTTTTGCCCAATTCTAGAGCAGATATGTATATCTTCAACAGTAGAGACGAAGCGAGTTTTATGAGCCAAATAGGGCTGCAATTGGTTTAAAGCACCCTCTCATCCAAATCGTCTGCCTGAAAAACTGTTATACAGATTGGCAGAATGGAGAATAATCTTCTTACTTGAGGTGCGCGACAGACTTACCTCCTCGTGGTTCATCCTGGGAAACGTATGCTCATACGTCAAAAAGTCTTTAAACGATTAGTTGACTTCAAGCTACCATGACCAGACGGTATGTCATATTCGACCACTTCCATAGTACTCAACTTTCCTTTTTCTCTACCTTTGTATCTATCTGTCTCTTTTACATCTGTAAAACACTCTTCTGTCCCTCCTCTTTTCCTTTTTGTGAAGCCAAAAGTCAACTAAAGGGGTAATGATAACAATCGTAATATCTATCATTTGTATAGATACTTTGTCCTAATTTTTACCAACATTTATCTTTATTTACCCTCATATTGCCAATTTTCGCACTTATTTCCCGTCAACAGAAATGAGTACAATAATAAATTAATAAAATACTCTGAGTATCTTTCAATCAATATCAGAATGTTTGCTTTTTTATGGCGAAAGCGAGAATCAACGTCTTAGTGCAACCGAACTCCGAAAGCATTAAACTGCCTGCGTCTAATTACCAAACATGGTATTTTCAATTATACCTTATCGGAGATGAATTGAAATTCCGGATTGTATTTTATTCAGGTGATATTGTGACCAATATCCTTCACACAGCACTTAAAGCACCCCTTCATTAATAAAGAAATTCTATCGGTTTGTGAAATATCAGCGTTTCGGTGATGGTCAGTCCATCAATGCCTTCTCATCTCACACGGGCTCTTACGATGATTCGATAGCACCGAATACCACACAGACTAGTTCCTCTATTCGCATATTTTTTTTATTTTTGACCTACTGAGCTGGAGACCGATTTCATGTTAGGATTTAGCATCCATGCCGCACACCTTCCTTATCACTGAACACCTGCTTCTCATCTGAATGGCGTTGCCTGAGCCAAATTTTCGCAAAGAAAACTTTAAAGTTTTTTTCCAAAATTGGTAAATTGAAATCACCAAAAGGTTATCTACTGTATTGCACTTTTGCACGGGCTCTATTAGAGATTATAACTACGTTCAACTTGAAACGCCAGCACTTTAACACTTTACAGTCTCACCAACATCCACCAAGCAACGTTTGGAATAGTCCTTAATTTGTTATCATCCCCATTGCGACTGGCTAACCGTAAGGAGGAACAGAATTGACGAATATACTTTCTAATTTGGGTTGTACGATAGACTTACCTTCACGTGGTGCATCCTGGGAAACGTACACTCATACGGCAGAAAAGTCTATTAATCGGCAGTTGACTTCTCACTTCAAACTACCATCACCCCACCGCATGCCATATTCGACTACTTCCATAGTACTCACCTCGCCTTTTTACTACCTTATCTACCTTCGTCTTTGAAACACTCTTCTGTTCCACCTCCCCCTCTCGACTTTTTTCACTTTGATGTTCCTTCCCCTCTGTGAAGCCGAAAGTCAACTAAAGGGCTAATGATAACCATCAAAACGCCTGCCATCTGATATAAATATAAATAAATAAATTTCTAATTTCGAATAAATTTTGGCGTCATTAACTGCCTTTTGGTCTTCGTGATGCCAAAACTTATAGCATCATCAGTTAGACTTTTAACACACACGGGAGGTCAAAATATGTCAAAGAAGTCAATCGATAGGTCCTGCCTTTATTTAACTCTTCCTGATTTAACCCTACATTCACCTAGAAGTCATTTTTTCATTCACGACTCCCATGACATATTTATCATTCATTAATCTATACCTACGTGCATTTTTGAGCAACATACCCAGTCGAACTGGCATTAAGACGTGTGTCCTAGGCTGCATAAACTTCTCCAATATCTATTTTGAATATCATGTCAAAGGGCACTGTACCCTCTTCGGATCTTTGTCCGACTCTTCACCTCACAGATGTTGCTTTAGTTGAGTCTTCTGTGTGACTTTTGGAACACCTAGGAGTCCCACTCAGAACTTGAATTTGCTCATGGAGAGCTTTATTTTACGCAGTGCTGTTAAAATTGGGAGTGAATCAGGGCCTACCTTAAACTAATTCGAATAAGTACTGTTTTTTCAGCTCAGATAACCTTACTTTTTTATGGTGATGTGGCCATTCCAGCAAAAAAATCCATTTTGCGTATCTAACACCCATTCAATAATATGTGAAGCAAGCACTTCACAGACCATCGATGCAAAGTACTTCTGCACTGTGCCAAGAAGAAAACTGCTTTGGTAGGTAATGGGATCAGATTTTTCCACCTTACCTATGATGATAGGTAATTTCTTCAGTGTCTACCCAGGATTGGAGTATCGTGGTCATGTAGCGCCTACAATCGGTGAAGTATTTCAATAATTAAGTATCAAGCGATGGAATTCCAACGTTGTCAATTCAGTTTTTGTTCAAGTGTCAAATTCTTTTCGGATAGTTCAGTAATATTTCAGATTTCATCAGATTGTACTTGCCGACAAATGGGCAGTTCAGCATAATGTTTAGACAGTAATGGCAAATTTATTCCATTTCGAAATTGGCCATGAAGGGAGGGGGGAGGGTTGGGACGGAGGGGGGGGGGGGGGGATCAACGATTCCGGAAGTTTGACTAAATTAGTTACAAACTTGCTCTTTTGGCATTCAGTATAAGCAAGTTCATTTTACTTCCGAACCTTATATGGGCGGCGTGTGATTTAGGGGATTTGCCAGTTAACCACTGTTTTCAGATCTCTTACCCCTCCTGTAATTTGCCACGCCCAATTACTTCAACCCTTTATTATACCTTGGTTTCATTTTTCCTACTCCAAAGCGGTGGTTCTGATTAAAATTTGTCAGTAGTCTCGTTTTAAAAGAAATAAAGTGTCAAGACACATTTCTTGAAATTATTTGATATGAAGTCATGTCCTTTGCCTTTTCCCTGCTTGTTTTCTGGCAGCATTGTTTCAATTGTGGGATTTTATTTAACTAGAGAAATTATCAGAGTTTGTGTCTGCCCCCCCCCAAACCCCCCACACAAGAAAGTTGGGGGGGGGGATGTGGCACGAAATTTCCATGAAGTAAGGTAGAAATTATGAAAATCCACATGGCCTTTTCTTGGAGGAAGCCAAGTTCGATTTTATTTGGGCTAAAGAAAAGGACATGATAGCAATTGCTTCTTCCATGAAAGCTCAATGGGCGCTTCCTACATTCCGAGGTCTCCCATGAGTGGCCTGTAAAGTGGCCCACTACATTCTTACGATTTGTATAAGCATCCTCGCCATGAAGTCGGTTAAAATCTCCTATATTGAAGTTGCTAAACGTACTCTTTAAGCAAAGTATTGGAGAAACAACCCCTGGTCGCTTAATAGCCAGTAGTACTATCGGATATTTTGCCAATATTAGTTGATATTGCAACTAATCTGTTGGAAATGGGTTTGGTTTCTTGAACTTGAGAAATGTGCCAACCCAGATTGGCATGGACTTAGAATTTAACCTTTCAGAGTACTGACTAGTACTCTTGAGATCAAGACTGCGCTGTCGAGACTCAGCTTGAGCTCTTACGTCAATGTTGCGTAGAGCTGAGTGATGGGAGAATTGTTTTAATTGATCGGTCCCACTAGTCTAATTTTTCTGTTATTAGGTAGCTAGCTGTTACGTACTGCTCCATATTACACAATGATTAAAAAGTATTTCAGAACTGATAGAGCATAGGTAAGTATACCCTAGCTAAAATTTGCTCTCAACTACAGTTGACTCATCAAAATTGATGGGTTTTCAACATGAATATATTGCTCCATACTACTGACTAGAGTGATATCAATTTTCACTAGCAATAGAATTACTGTGATCTAAGTGGGATGTGATGTGTTTTCGATCTTGCCAACTTTGGTGAGCCGGGTTTCTCATGTCTCAGTCACCTCCGTCATCAATAAATCATTCATTCTCATATCCTTTCCCGTAAGACAGGTATAGATGGGTTATCAAATAATCAATACCTTTTATTGGGAAGGCGCATTTTTTGATATCGATCCGTCTTGGTTGCGATGTTTAGAGAGATGGTCGAAAATACATAGGGCCAGTGACAATGCATGCTGATGAATTTTATAATTTATTTCGCAAACAGCTAGCCAAAATGACGGATATCAAACATTCCAAAATGATATGTGATTTTCATAGTAGGAAAATAGATGTACGTAGTAAATAGCGCTCTATACGGTGTTCATTCTTCTAATTTACAAAAAATCTAGCCAAAACATTGCAAACAACACTTCCCGCCCGAGATAGACAGGAGGTAGTGCAAGTGCGCTGAAAAAAGGTGGTAGGGGGGTGAGGGGGAGGGAAAAAACTGCCCAAAAACCTGCAAATGGTAGATATCGTGCAAAAAAGAACACAAGCACTGATAAACAACTTACAGGCAGAAGAATGTGTGCTATGCGCGCAACGAATTGAAGATAATGGACGCGTGGATTAATTCGATAGGGAAACCAAGATAACAGCAACAGTTGTAAGTAAGTTAATGGACTTAACAAAAATTGTCACCAATTTCCTACAATCTTCTTACGATAGAAGATGGGATTTATTTCCAGGAATCCTCAAAGTAGGGTTTAAAAATACATTCATTGGATAAACTACAAATGGCAATTTCAGGGGTAAAATTGCAAAAATATCAATATATATATATAGAAATATAATATAATTCAAGATGATTTTTCAACTAACTCTACCACTCCTTCTCCCTCCCCCCCCCCCCCCCCCCTCCTCCCTCTAGTAACTCTCCCCAACCAGCAAAGGCAACCAATTTTCACATTGGCTATTAATTAAACGTAACCGCATTAGAAAAAAGATTCGAAAATAATCGATAAGTGAATCGAATTAATTAAAGCTCTGACCACTGAGAACCTGAATTCAGGCAAGAAAGAGGCTGAAATTTAGATATTGGAAGGTTAGTAAAAGGAGAAGTGGTCCATATTTCCAATTCTTAGAAAAGAGTGGAATACTTGTTTATTTTTTCATTGTGTTCAATTGTTTACTCAGGAAAAATTCGAAACCTTTGAATTTATTGTCCTCTTGCTATTCATAATTCATTTGCAATCAGTGAAATAAGCTTTAAAATATCCTTTCTATTTTGACAATTTGTTGGAAACACTAATTTTGCATTCATATTTAATGGGAAATCTAACTTGAACGCCCAGAAAATTACATTTTCTTTGTCTCTGCACAGACTAATCAGCCAAATAATAACAGCAACAATCCCTTCTTCCAAAACCTTTCCAAATTTCCCGTTTAGTGTTAATAGGAATGATTTGAAATTGTCAATTACAATTCTAGTCTGGGGATATTTTTGTGTGCTCATCGATGAAAGCCCCAACTAAGTCACAAAACTCAACTGTAAAAATTAAATAACGGCACTAATAGAAAGTTGATCTCGATTTTATGCATGATTTTTTTGGGAAACTTAATAATAAGTAGATTTTGCGGGCATCGCGTCCTGCAGAAGTGGGCGTTAGTTACATATTTTTGCCTTCAACATAGACTAAGTTACATTTCTTAATATAGACACAAACTACATTCGTTAGGGAAAAATTAAGTCCCAAGATATTTCTAAGATATTTCGAAAAACATTATTTAATTAGATCACTTTTTTGATGGTCCGTTTCATAAAATACATGGTAAATTATTCACTCAGTGTGATTAAACTGAAAGTGGACTGTTAAGTGAATGTATTAAAATCATATTTTATGAATTGAATTGCATTTTATGCTGCCTTTACGGAGGAGATAGAAGTATGAACTTCGACCTTGAAAAGTAAAACATTTCGAACAAAAGCACCGCTTAGTGTCTCTCTGTTTACCCAGAAGCCATGGATACTTGAGAGCTAGAGTTCAATTAAAAATTGAGGTGGATATCGATTTTCAGGAACAAAATACTGCTTTCCATTTGTTTTAATCGCCTTCCATTTCATAAATTGCGACTTACTGATTTGGCTCCCTATAAAACCTCCACCCAATAGTTTGTTATTTATTACCGACCCCCATGATAGAGGGTTTTCTGGATGTGAATCACGACAGAACTACTTCTCATAACGGCGTTGTCGAACTGTCCTTTTTCAGTAAAGATTTGTAATTAAGTGACGCCTGCTAACTCTTTGATTAGAAGAATATAAAATTAAAAAATTTAATTGGCTATCGAAACAATTGGTGTATTCAATAGACGTCCAAAATAATGGGCAATTGAGGATTTTCCTATAACAAGAAAATTATACTGAGGGGCTTTCCATGTGGATGCATGATCAACTAGCTGTGAATCTTATGATATTTTAGCCCTGGTATCCCAAAGCCAATAATAGTCCTAGATATGAATACCCATGGTAAAATTTACTTCACTCAATTTGAAATAAGAATCGTGGTTCGGAATTACAAACGTGGGCTAGTGACAATTTCTAGCATAAGGAGTTTAATGGTGACTGGAGAATTATATTTGAAGGAGGGGTATGCAATAGACTTACCTCCACATGGTGCACCCCGGGCAACGTATTCTCATACGGCGAAAATGTCTATTCACCGGCAGTTGACTTCTAACTCAAACCATGATGACCCCACTGTATGTCATTTTCGGCCACTTTCACAGTACCCATCTTACCTTTTCTCCGCCCTTGCGTCTGTGTGCCTCTTTTACATCTTTGAATCACTCTTCTGTTCCCCACCCTCTCCACTTTTTCTCACTTTGATGTTCCTCCTCTCTCTCTGTGAAGCCCGAAGTCAGCTAAAGGGGTAATGATAGGTATCATAAAGCCCACCATTCGAAATAAATATTTGAAGGAATGAAGTGAAAATATTCAGCAGAAAATATGCCCAAAAATCAGAGTAAATAGGCAACAATTTAGTCATTAGCATGCCGATGTCAATCTTTTGGTGTCATAAGGTAAAAGATTAACTTAGCAGTTAGGGATTTGTCAAAGAATAAGGTCACCACTTTCCTTTACCTCTTTAGGCTGTACAGAGTACACTAATCCTTCTTTAATATAGTAGAAATCCAACTATTTAAGAAATCAGAGTGAGTGTTTGTCGTATTTGAAACACTTCATCCCTACTCAGACCTTTAAGAAACTGCAAATGAATAGGAGAAATATCAAACACTTCTCTATTGTCGGATTTGTAAAATTTTAGCGTTGTCAAAATATTGCCCTTTTTAAATCTCCGGACTAATCTTAATGATCTGTATTAGCAACTTGCTGAAACTATGAAAAGTGGAGAGGATTCATAACACGCTATCCAGAGATGGGTGTGTCATTCATAGTACGCGGCCCTAATTTCCTATTCGAAAAACGAGTACAACTTGGATCAATATGCACGAATGTGGGGTGAGCGATAGACTTACCTCCAAGTGGTGCACCCTGGGCAACTTGTACTCATACGGCAAAAAGTCTATCAATTGGCAGTTGGCTTCTGACTTCTAATTACCATCACTCCAATGCATGTCAGTACTCACCTTACCTTTACCTCTACCTTTGTATCTGTCACTTTTACCTCTGTGAATCACTACTCTTCCCCCCCCCTTTCCTCTCGATTGCTTGTGACTTTGTCTGTTTCTCCCATCTGTGAAGCCCGAAGTTAGCTAAAAGGCTAATTATACCTATTATAAAGCCTGCCATTTGATATACATAAATAGATATGTACGGTTGTTACCACTCTCTCCTCCTTGGGGTACCAAAACTCCGAAGTTCTCTCGTGATCATCGATTAGATTGTTTATGCGGATGTATCGGGGTATCTCGGTAAAAATTCAAATTTGATCTAACATCCGAACCCATCAATAAACAACTTTCGACTAAATTTGTTTAATGAAAAGGATTTAGTTCTAAGGAAGAAAATTAAATATTAACCCCTCAATTTGCATATTTGCTAAAATATATCAAATATGGGTAAATTGATAAAGTCGGTTTAGTTCCTAATTAATATCTAAAGACTAATAAGCTTATAACAAAGTGCTGACAAGAAGACAAATGAAATATTGGCTAATTGCTAACCGAATAGTTAGTCCTCCAACTAACTAAAATAGCCAGAAATCTACAAACATTTTAATCCTGTTAACAAAGGGAAAGGATAGGATCGATGAAACTATAAATCATGTTTATTCCTTATTTCGAATATCCTTTGCAGGGCAGGTTTTCCTCAACATAAGCGTCCGTTTGGAAGAACCTTCTTGAAATTTAAATGTAAATACGTAGTCATGAAGATGTCAGTGGCACGACCACCACGACCACTAAACTTGGATGTACGCCTATTTTGCCACTTCACGAGCTGTGACCCGCTTCCAATACCCAATCTAAAGAGATAAGTTGCATTTTTAATGTAATGCCTTCAAATACTGCATCCTAAACTTGTCAGTCAGTTCAGTAAGATCACAAAATAAATATCAATCAGCTTGCAATCTGCTGTGGATGCAATACTAAAAGCCGTGGATTTTTTCATTGAACATTAATCGGTTTGCTTCAACACCTTCATAGATCTTAGTTGTGTTGGGGCCTCACACTTCACTTTACAAGTACTCATTGTTCTGAAGGAAATCTATTTTCCTAAGATGATTTCTCACACCCTATGCTCTCAAATTATTTCATTAGAGGTATCCTATCTATTTTTTTAAAAAAAATTTAAAATTTAAAACCGGTACGTGGATCTCACTCCAGCCTAGACTACCACATGTCATTCCTGTCTAGCAAACAAATTTTACTATTTGCTGTCTAGTCGAAGTCAAAATTTTAAATTTTAATTAGGTAAAGTTGAGCAATAATGTAAGAGTCCATAATAAGAAGTTTATGTGGTGAAAGGAGTTGAAATTAATTAAATATTAGAAGTACTTGCAACTCCACAAACTTTTGCGAGCCTGATTAGCCAAAAACACTTCTGTTGGGGAAAAAATTAGTTCGAGGACGAATGATCTAATTTTATGTGGATTCCATACAACTAGAAGCTTAAGTTAGATGTTTGGAATGCAAACTTGATCTCATAATTTTATTATAAGTTAGATACGTTTATTACTATTGTCGGGTTCAATTGTACCGATGCCATCAGATATTAAATTAGCCTACGAGGTCACTTGCTTTGGTGTTTATTTCAAATTCTTCCATGACGCAACGTTGTAATCAATAAATTCCATTTAATTCCCTGACAGTGCTTGGTGTTGGGAGTACGATTATTATAAAAATCACTGGTGTAACTAATTGGTCGATGATTTGTGAAAACGCTACTATTAGTGAGCGTCACATTTACTACTTCATTCCCAAATTAATAAATTTGTTTGTCAATTTTTGGATTAGAATAATGGCAATTATATTAGAGTTCACTTTATGTGAGTGCGTATGAGGCCAATTATGGTAATTTCATATTACTTTATGACAAACACTTAATATTTTAACAATTTGAAGTGAAAAGCACAATGAAGTTTGTTATATTAAAAGTACTTGTCCCCCCATCTGATCACTAAGATTCTAACATCGTAGGCACAAACTTACCCAAATCTGCATGAAATAAATCCCAAAAGTTCATACGTCGTAACATCGGGACATGTTGATGTGAAATTGAGCAAAGAAGAGCTCAACTTCTACTCATCTCCTATTGTTTTAGTCATGTTTCTCCTTGCATGCAACTTCTGTGGGATTTCAAGTCACTCATTCCTCAAACTTCAGTAGAAGTCGCTTTCACAAGTAAGCGAATATATAATGAAATAGCACGGTATAACGATGACTTGGAATCTTATTAAGAGTGGTGTCTAAAAACCGATCTATCGGTATTCATTAGCTGAGTTTTCTTGGGATGGGCTTTAGTAAAAGGTTCTTTCATGATTTTTTGAAATGGATTCGCTATTATTGATTATTATAGAACTCTTCCCCAATGTCCGTTTTAAGCAATAAATGTGGACGAAATCGGTCAGCCATTTATCGTACCTCGGGAGGTCCTATTTATCACAACCTTAGTTCCACTCCCTCAGTTCTGTTTGTCTTACCCACTTCAGCTAGATCCAGGAAGTAGCTTTAACGGTGCAGTTTATCTCTTCAACTCAGCAAAGCTTTAAAAACGTAAAGATCATTAGATTGTATTTTTAAAACATCATTCAGTTCAAATGACTAAATCCTTGTTTAAAATTGACATATTTTTGAGCGACGACCTGAATTTATGACATTTTAAGGCTCGTTATTGCAATATTCGTAAACTTTAGAAATGAAATTAACTTCAACTAAACAAAATTTGTCATTTGACTCTTAATACTTTGCTTTAAGGTAATATTGGTTTTAAATTGCATCATTTTATTTCAAATGGCGTAATGTCTCAAATCTGAAAATTGAATGTTTTTTTGGTGTAATTGAAGAAAGAAGAGAGATGCTTTTAGGGATCTGTTTCCAAAAAGTTTGATGTTTTGCCTATTGTTTTTGGTTTCTCGTCTCAAAAATCTAATTAATAGTGAGTGTTTTGTCGTCTGGACTCCACTTATCCCGATGCTAATTGTAGGGCACCTGAACTTCAAAGAAATTTTATAGATTTTGCTCTTTGTTCGCATGTTTACTTACTGTTGTAGAATTCCACTCATACGGAAATCGGCTATAGTGCAGTGCTATGAAATTTCAAACCATAGAAAATCCTATCCTATTTAATAACTATTACTTCAATGGGATTTAGCCAATAGAGTAAATGGAAAAAGTGGTTCAGTCTGGTTGTAGTGGAGTACCACAAGTTCTTGGCTAGTGATTGGTCCACCTCTTAGAAAATTCTCCAAGTGGAAAGCCTCCAAAATCCTGACTTAACTTAAACTGAGAAGCAAAAAGTAAGAAGTGACGTAAGGAGTTCATTATTGCGGGACTGTGAAGTGACGTGACTATTTTTTCTTAGTATTTGTGTACAGGCAATGTTAAATGTGATTGTAGTGATTCATGAAATCGTGATTGGTTTTTGTGGATCTGGAGCATTGATTGGCTGAAAGAATCTGCACAGGAGTCTGTTTCAGATTGTGCGAGGGAGGAAGAGAGAGAGTTTTTATTGGGCTGTTTGAATGGCACTGTAAAAGGTGCACGCTTTGCTTATCTACGTGAAGGATTACTGAAGAGAGATACCTGGATAATATAACTATGAGACTTTGAATCGGAAACTAAACGGATCACAGCAACAAATGAGTGCGAGTAAAAAAGCCCCATGACCAAAAAAAGATCAATTATTTTTAATGTAAGCAATTTTGCACTTTCCTGCTCTTAGATTAATTACAAATTACCTGTAATTTTCGAAGGTTTCGAGCATCTAGGCTCGGCTTCTAGATGCGTCAGTTTGTAAACCTGGAATTTATCAAAGGAACATAGGGTTATTTTGGCCAATGCAAAGGACGGTTAAATGTGGTAGTATTGGCCAAAATATTTACGTCCCCACGAGTGGCATTATGGAGGAGGGAAGGAGTAACACCAAGTTATTTGTGTTTAAGCATTGAAAGCAAATACAAAAATAAGGGCAAAATTTAGCGCAAAAAAACATTTACCCCTCAATTGCTTCCGAGGTATTGCTTGCGTAGTGGTACAAATAAGCGCAATGTCTTTTGTGACCCTTAACATAAACTATTGATTATTAACTTCGTCTATGCTCCAATTACGGTCATTCTTAGCTCTATTATTTCAAAAGGTCAGTTCAATAAATTTTAATTTGAACTAGCAATTTTCCATTAGTTAATTAATTAAATATTAAGCTAAATTGTATATTTCTAAATGTGATTTCTTTGTCAGTAAACTAGCAGTAAATGCTGGCATGCACAACTTGAAGAAATATTGAATTTTTTGAGAAATTGAAACACGAACTAATGTAGTATTTTATTTGAAAAAAAAGGTAATGAATGCGAAAATGACTTTTAATTTGAGTGCTGGGGTTGCAACTGAGGATTGGGTGTTACAATCCCTGCCATATTAACTCCCAAGTCCAACTAGCTCATCCTGAAACAGAGTCACACACTGAAACTCTGAGATTTCGTTTGTCAGCTCTCTCTAGTTCAACACTTAACTGGAATTCAATTAAGTGCACCAAAGTTACAACCATAAGCTCTATTAACTTTTCTGCAACATTTTTTGAAATGAATGGAGTCCGAAACAAGGTAGCCAGATGTGGAAGTGATGACCTTTCAAGTTAATGACCTTGGTGAATATAGATATTTGAAAGAGGTATGCTCATAGATGATTAATTAATTTATCAATCATTAAAAAAGTTCTGCAGGTAGAAGATAGCCTGTTACATGGGTTGAACAAAATTAGTACAACAGGTGTTGACGTCTTTCATTTTGCATTAGTTAGAGAGCGGGAATTGCTTGTAGTTCCACTTAAAATTAAAATTGTAACCAATACAAACAAAGGTAAAATATTTTTGAAAAAAACTGTAAGTCCTATACTTAATACATGCAGAAGAAATAAGCTTTTCAAGGTTAGAGTTGATCAGGAATATTAAAAGTAACACAAGGATGATCGAATCGACTTTTTCACCGTAGTGACCTTACGGTACAATAAACACCGGTATTGATGGCCCAAATGGTTGAATCTCAAAATGTTTTGAATAGCAGTCTTCAGTGACCTACTGAAATCACCGACCTCACATAAAAGCGTTACAAACTTGTTCTCGTTTTCAACAACTGGGTTTGAATGACATAGGTAAGGTTGTATAGTTTTATTCTTTCTTCATACGTCAAATAAAATGTGCTAGATTTGATCTAATCTCTAAATAACTAGTAAATTTGGGCCTTTACCAAAATAATGCATTAAAATTTCTCCAAATTTCCGGCACTAATATAATGTGCCATTTGAATCAACAAAAAGCACTCTGAAAATAGATCAAACCCATATGACAATTTAATTTTAACTGGCAAACAACGCAAGGTCGCACGCCGATTGGCTCGAGAGAAACGACGAACATGCGTTTGTACGTGGAATTATGAATGACACGGTGGTTGCCACACTTAAGGCGGAAATTTTTGTCTCGAAAAACTACAATTTCTTAACCTGTTTGTGTGCATTTCGTGTTTATTAATTGTGCGTTTTGTGGTCATGAGGCGAGGCGGGGGTCTAATTTTGTTTACAATTTAAATGTTACATAATTTTCTGTTCTGGTTGAAGTTTTTCGCTTAAAGTGCAAGGTCAGGTAGGGTCCGAGAGCTCATCAACTGAAACTTGTGGTGCAATATTTTGGTCATCTAGATTAATAAATTACTAATTTGGCTCGCAATTTTCTCTGAAGCTCCCATATTTCATCACCTCTTTAAACCAGTGGGCATAGAGATGCTTGAGTTGTAGAATTTAGTTATATTTCGAAAAGAAATCGTCTTTTTTCCCATTGCTGTACTATTCTTTGCTTAATGTATCTTCAATTAGTAAGCAATTGGTTCTGAATGTCTTCATACAATTTCATTTATGAATATTTACGTTAACATTGGTCTGTTATGCTGAGATTATGTACAATAAGGCTTTCAAAGTGGAGAAACGATTATTTATACCAATAATACTTATTTCACCAATTGATTTTTCCAGTAAGCCCATTGGGGAAATATGATACTTTCTAGAGCTAATCAAAGGCTAACATCGAATCTTGACAATGGCGATCATTTTATTTGCCAATAATTTGCCCAATCTCTATAATTTACCAAACTTATACCGATTGCATTTGAAAAATAATCAACAAAATAAGATAGGATAAGTGTCCAAAATAATAATTTAAAAAAATATTATTTTCTTGCGGAGATGGAACATAAAAATTGCGCTGTAGCATGTAATATTTACTTTTTGTGCTCTGATCCTCTTCTAATGCATTCGCTAGTCATTTCCTCTACGCCTCGAGATCCCACTATAGAAGTTATAAGATTTTATAGCACTTCCAAACCTTCTTTGGAATGATCTGAGCATGGACGGCTTCAAGTTTATTGAATTCGGGAGATTGGTGTGCCTATAATTTGGTGTATTGAAACGTCAGGAATGATCTATAGGCATTGTAAAACTCATGCAAAATGTAAAATTTGGTAATTCAGACGATTATAAAACTCTGTCATCTTAAATAAGTAGACTATTTTTATTTAAAATAAAAGTTGGCTGAATATTTAGAATTAAAACATTTGAAATCAATCATAGAAGCTCCTCTTATCAAAATTCATTGACTCTTCAAGGTGGCTTCACAGAATTGAACCGACCCCAAAAAAGCTCAAAATTATCGTCTAAATTCGGAATTACTTAAAAGCGTACAACTACGATTTCAGAAGCTGTTATAAAGGCCCACCTTACTCTTAAAATTTGTCAACAGCACATCAGGGAACATTAGAAGATATATCTGACCCGTTTTCTAGAAATCAATGAAAAGCCATTGATTATTCATTAATAATAATAATAATAATACTCGCTTCGTAAATTTTAACTATTAAAATTATTTCCATATGGCAGATATTTTAGCATTTAAAATCTGAAGTTGCTTGAAATATAAACAGTCTAAAATTCGACGAGCTGAAATTTCCAATAGCCAATGGGATGGTGTGATTATTAATGAATGGCGCCACATATAAAAACCACTCCCTTGCCTTCAGAGACATTTCTAACATTTTTCGGAAAGCAGGTTAAATGTATACTCAGACAAATGATTCATTTTCGTATCTTTAAGGTAGGTTTATTAACTCTTGTGAATTATAATTACACCGCCGAATTGGAGTTAGTAGCATCATATGCCATTCGAATTCTGCCGTGAAGTTGCTTCAAATAGCGCACCAAGTCATCATATAATTGGACGCACGCACTGCCCAAAATTCATTCTAAATTCCCTACCTTTCGGACTTCCGTTTTAAGAAACTAGGCTACCCATCTTTCCCACCCTCCCATACTCCCTCCTCCCCTTCACCCATTCCCATTACTCCCCTGCCTAAATATGTGTCCTGTCACATGCCAATTTACCAAGGGATTCAATTTGGCCAGTTCAGAAGAATTACTCTCCAACTGAACGCTGAAATCGAATTCAGTAGATGTAACACGAAGGTTTCTCCATTATTTTTATTGAATTCGGCGCAAAATCAATAAGACAGTGGAATTATCATGTGGTGGCTACTAAAAGCGTCAAACTTCCCAAAGCTTATCTAATCAATGACAATTTTTAAGAAAATACACTAACAAGTATTTGTTTCCATTGTATATTGCTATTAAGTGAAGATATTCCTATTAGTTCGTTTAATCTGTTTAGAATTATGCAAACTGCACAATTTTAAGTTAATTATAAAGTTGACGATAGGTAGGAAACAACCATACTCAAGTCGTCATGCCTCAAAACTAATTTACTTTGTGCCTGGATAATACCGTTCGCGCATCGAAAATTTTTTACCAACCGCGCCAGAGTTTACATAGTTGTTTAAATTGGGCTAGTCTTAACAAAATATGTCCGATTTGTTTATCTACGCTGATGTGGGAAAAAGTCAGTCAGGATTGGACAAATTGCTAGTCCACACGCACGTGCTGAGATTGGTATCTTGAGAAGCAGTCGTATCTTTCTTCATTGGAATCTTAAGAACTTTCAGCATTTGGGGCTCGTAGGAATGCATCTGGCAAAACCCATTCGATAAAAATGTCCACAGGTGTTTATTCTTGGACGTAACCCTGAAGTTTATTGATAACTTATCCAAACAAATCAGTTATAAGGTCTATTTGTGGTGACCGATAAAGACACGTTGAGATATCCTGAGCTCGTCATACTCAATGTCTATACCTCGGATTGGTTCGACTGCAAGATTTTCTGAAAATGTGGTGTTGGCATTTGAAAGCGTGCTGAAATACCCTAGAAGGTAATTCCCCACTAAACTACATCATTTTCTTTCTTCATGCATGTCAAAGTGACCCTTCAATCGCATAGTTCTTTAGCAATGCCTTACGCTTGCCAAGGTTGAACTAGTTGTGCGTTAACGATTCAAGTGAAATTTAAGTTACTATGAAGTCATGTAAGTTATCAAAAGCTTAAAGCTATTTGAGAATGTGTTTACCCTGACAGGGGTTGGAAAGATGAGGAAGAACGAATGCGCGTTATTAAAGTTTCTGGCGTTAGGTTGAAGTGTTGGCAATTAAAATCGAGAAATCCCTAGTTACGGGCAAGTTTGCCGCAGGAGCGATGTTGTAGCTCTCACATTTCTACGGAGGGGAGGGGGGGGGGTATCTTTTATGGCGGAAAAATTGAAAAGGAATCAAGCTTTTTAAATCCTCATTCTTAATGTGATCAGCCTATTGGAATGTCTTCTTTACTCACTGCCCCAGTTATTTATTTTCTTAAATTAGAATTTACCTAGACGAGGGCACATGCAAAATAATAATTTCCTAATTGAATATTACGCATTTTATGCCAAGTATTAACGGAATTAATTTAGTGTGTATTACTAATTTGTTTACTGAAAATTAATAAAATTACACCTTAGCTTTTTCACTTTCTGTGGATTTGAAACTGCTTATTTTATAAATTACTTAAATTTATTACAAGTTATCAGTTTTCCCAATATAGCGTTAAGGAGAAAAGAAATGTGATTACTATGGTAAAGCTAAGCATAATTATTATCTTTTTACCTCAGGGAAGTTTCTATGAACAAGAAACAATCTATGGTGGAGAGTGTCGAAATTGATAATAAAGCTAAGATTCTTAGCACGAAAGTTTAAAGCGTAGACTTGGAATCGAATACTCCTAGATGAGTCCAAACCTGCAAAGTTCAAGGTTTATTAATTAGTGGTTTCAACTGAGGGGTCGATTCTACCAACTCGAAAAAAATTGCTTTTATTAATTAGCCAAAACAACTTGATAATCCTACCCACTTAGGTAAACAATTTATGAGCTCTATGACTGTGGTAAAGTCGCTGTCAATGTGTGAATAAGGAGAATAATATGTGAATTGTCAGGGAGTGTGTGATAGACTTACCTCCACGTGGTGCACCCTGGGCAACGTATACTCATACGACAAAAAAAGTCTATTACTGGCAGTTGACTTCAAACTACCATGACCCCACTGTATGTCATATCCATATCTATCTATGTCTACCCATATCTATCAAGATAATTACAATAATCTATTCAGAATACTAATTATACTTATATTGGAGTGAAATTATCTGTGTAAATTGGGGCGCTGAAACACCAATTAGTGAACTAACATCGATCCGAAAAATCAGGCACTTACTTTGGCAAATACATAGATTCATATGAATGCAGAGAAAAAACGTCATAATTGGATCACAATTAAATATTTTTGAGGTAGACAAACGAGATGGACTTGATGACAGGGAAAGTTAAGTCCACCCTAGTCGCTGTGTCTCAAAAGGAGTTCATTAAGTGGGCAGGAAAGTAGATATAAAAATTCAAACGTTTTAAAAAGAAAGTAAAACCTCAACCAACAATGAAACAAAGTAAGAATTGGTTTTGAAGGAGGGATCGATAATTTACATCACGGTGAATTGTGCTATTGCACTATCGGAGTGATGAGGTATGCTATGAGTGCAGAATGGTACTCAATTTATTGATAATGACTAAAGCCAATTCTTCTCTTTTATCTAAGAATACTCAAGTGGACCATAGAGAACAGAGGAATACTTAATGAATCTTTATTCATTGAAAAAAATATTGATCAGAGCTTCATGGGCAATGGAATTTGGACACAGTAGAATTATGGAGTAGATTGATTAATTCAGTATCCTAAATACAAACTTAGTCTGGTTAACTTATCGTTATCAAAATTTCATGGAAGAAGATATCAATACCGCATGGAGAAAATTGATGCAGATTTTTCGTTTTCCTTTGCTTTGTGAATTCAATTTTCACAGGAAAGAATGGAGTCGTTTTGGGAGGGGGGATATTCATATCAAAGGTGAAGTGTGAGGTGGCGAAGTTCACTGGGCAAAGATTGGTTGCTAGGATAAATTGATAACCAGCCGACGAGCCGATGGAGGAGTCATTAGCAGGACGAGCTGAGGAGGACAAACACAGGGATTAACTAGATAATCGAATTGTTGTAACAATTCAAAATATGAGAAAAGTTAAGCCACTACGAGCTCTTCTGTTTGCCCTAATTCTCAAGACGTGAAGCAAAAGTACCTAAGCAAACAGTTTAATGGTCATAAAAGGCAGCAAGACTTAATTCCGACACTAAGATCCAAGATGATTGCAGTTAAAAGTCAGACAAAGCTTCCCAAAATTTGTACCGAATCGATCATTGCTAACTCTCGCAAAGGAATGATTATAGATTTGGAAAAGTATTCAGAGTTTTAGGAATGAAATTAGACCACTACAACAAAATTGTTCATTTTTGTCTTTGATAATGTTATCGGACTTCTTTAAATTGATCAAAACTATTTTGTCGGTTGGCTGAAAGTCAATCAGATGAAGTGTATAAGGACATCGGTTAGATGTTAACCATTTATTTATTTCAAATGGTAGGCGTTTTGATAGCTATCATTAGCCATTTAGCTGACTTCGGGCTTCACAAAAGTAAGGTTCATCAAAGTAGCCGAAAGTCGAGGGGTGGGGATCAGAAGAGCGATTCACAGATGTAAAAGAGGCTGACAGACACAAAGGTAGAGAAAAAGGTAAGATGAGTACTGTGAAAGTGGTAGAATATGGCATATTGTGGTGCCATGGTATTGTGGAGTCAGAAGTTAATTACCTGTTTATCGACTATTTTGTCGTATAAGTATACGTTGCCCAAGGTGCATCCCGTGAAGGTAAGTCTATCGCATACCCCCCCCCCCATTTATTAAATATCATTTTGTTCAAATTGAACTATTTGTTTAAATGGACTGACTTATTTAAAATACACTTTTTAATGTTCTCTGATAAAGCAGACTGCCTGGAAAATGCATTTATCTTGGTCTCCTTAAATTTTATTCGAAACAGAGCAAGATTTATCGTCCTTACATTTTTTAATTCTAATGAAATTTGTTTACACTTCAAACTTTTTAATGTGAATTCTTCAGACTGTAGTCAATGAAAGATTCATTCAGATACATTTTACTACTGAGATTTAGGTAATTTCAAACATGCAACTAGTGAATTCAGCTGAAAATAAATTAATAAACTGCAAAATTATCTAATAGGCCCAGTTCTTCTATGTTAGATCAGCATTACCACCGGTTTCAGTTGGATGTAATTTTTTTAAAGCGCGCAAATTTTGATTAAGAGGAATAGCAAGTTATCGACAGTGCGCATACAGGATACAGTAGACTTCTGACTCACTTAATGTCATTAGTTGATAAATAGTCCCAAGCTCTAGTGAATTTTGCTCCACAACATCACGAGAGCACAATAAAATCAACTGAGCACTAAAGGGCTCAAATTTTGTCAGGGTTAGAAAATGACGCATTGGGCAAAAATTAACATTGCATGGGACAGCTTGAGTGTCTGTCCAAGCCAACTGTTTTCTCATTAAGTTAAAAGTGTCAAATTAAAACAACAGTGTTTTTTTACGAATATGAGAGAATATTCCACAAGAAACACCAAATAAATTACAATAAGTGCAAGTTCCTTATTGCTTAACTTGTTCATAGGAAACGGTTTAAGGCAAGTTAGAAGGACCAAGCATATTCCGCGTTGAGCTGTGTTAATTTCTCGCCATTACAACGAGAATTTGTGTTTTTCTGCTTCTAGTCACGGTATCAGCTTGAAGGGCGTAAAAGATAGTAAATCGTTTAGGAATAAATTTAAAGGTAATCATCTTCCTAAATTAACACTGGTGGTGGTGAATCCCAACATTGACAAACTTGATAAGGACTTACATAAAAGGAGATCAGTATTTGTGACCTTGAGTAATGCCCAAAAATGTGAGGAACTATTGGCAGATAACCTAGTACCTACTGCGAAGATATTACCACTATCACTCAAACTTCTAAATATAGTTGACCCTTTCCCTCACTGAGACGAATTTGGTTGTTTTTGAAAAACTAATTTATGGAAATAATCCAGAAAAGGTATATAGAGTTCAACTGTCTCCCAATCTGTAGTTGTGCACGGTGGAGCGGCACTAATGGTGGTTTAAGTAATGTAGAAACAGTCTTGCTTTTAAGACTGTCATCAAAATCCACGCCCATTTCTTCGGTGTCTCTTCCACCTCCCTCCCCCCCCCCCCCCCGGTCTATCTATTTTCTATGATTAGCTAATCAAGTTGATTATTGAATTTGACTCCGGTTATAGCTCACAAATGATTTTCAAGAGCAATACACAGGCACCTTTTCAATTAGTAATGTGTGGTTGAAATAGAAACCACAAGAATAGAGAAAATAAAGATAATTAAATTTGATTTTACTTCGGTTGAGCGTTATTGGAAAATTAATTATAAAGCATTACCAATTCTTTACAAACAAATGGTTTTGTCTTATTTATTGCCCTGTACTATAGGAGATTCTGAGTTAATAGACAGATTTGCAAAAAATCACGAATTTCAGTTTGAATATATATATATATATATATATATATATACATATAATGAAATAAATTTCACCACTGGGTAAAAGAACCTGAAAATGACTGTGCACTGAAAGTGCAGTGGACTGCGTGAACATCTGTCAAGTCAGTGCCAAAAGAGGTGGGTGCTATGGCGTGGACGCCTAACGTCATTAATTTAATCTAGTTAACTAGGGTTTTGGTAAATCAATAAATCTCCACAAGAGCGGCCATTGAATGGTTTCCCCCTTCTCAAATCAATGGTTGCTGGTTTTCAGAGGGTGTAGGAAATACGGATGATTACTTACTTTCCTAGTATTTAAAGCTTGCATATACATGCATTTACAAGATTGCATTCTGAAGCCCTAAGTGACCTCAAAGACATCAATCAGAAGGATTAGACTAAAACAGGCTAATCCGGGGATGATCGTCAATGGCCAGTCACATTACATGGGCACAGTAAAAGTGTATGACATGCATTCTTATGTACTACAAAATTGATGTCTTTGGAATCATAAGCCTCAAGTTTGAACAAATACCACTATTGGTGGCTCAAATCTTCCTGGACGCTCATAACACAACGAAATTTTAAATCTTTGAGTAATTTTTTATAAAGGAAATGGATATATGAGGTCTCTTGGTTGGTAGTAAAATGTGGATAACCTGCATAGACGCTATGGAGGCTGAAAATAAATTATGGAATGCCATTTTAACAACCGATTTTTCGAAAAGTTAGACAGGATTGGAAGGTACAGAGTCTTCTTTTTATAATTTATTTTGAGGAGTGTGTGATAGACTTACCTCCACGTGGTGCACCTTGGTCAACGTATACTCATACGGCAAAAAAGTCTATTAACCGGCAGTTGACTTCTGACTTCTAACTACCATCACCCCACTGTATGTCATATTCCACAATTTCAGCAGATTTCGCCTTTCCTTTGTGCCTGTCTGTCTCTTTTACCTCTGTGAATCATTATTCCGTCGCCCTCCCCTCTCGACTTTCTGCCACTTTGATGTTTCCCCTCCTCCTCTGTGAAGCCTGAAGTCAGCTCGAGGGCTAATGATAACTATCAAAACGCCTTACATTTGAAATAAATAAATAATAAATTTTAATTTTGCCATTTTTTATGAAAATCTTGGGCTTGCATCATTCATTGAAAAGCAATTAACAATTAATGTAATCGCATTCCATGTAATTTCTTCCAG
The DNA here is from genome assembly GCA_900617975.1 of Rodentolepis nana. NCBI lineage: Eukaryota > Metazoa > Platyhelminthes > Cestoda > Cyclophyllidea > Hymenolepididae > Rodentolepis > Rodentolepis nana. Next base: position 4,566 of record UZAE01012790.1, on the reverse strand, counting down.
ACCTGATCATTGATTCCCTGTCAAAATTTTGTGGTATTTCTTGGCCAAACCCAAGCCAACTGTGCACTGCGGTTAATTTAGAACATTGTCTAATTCCTGATGCAATATTAGCTTTGAAAAGGAATGCGTTTGCTTTGGTATATTTTATGTCAACGCATATGAACTAGTGTGCAGTGGCTAATCTGTTTCTCCATCTCTTTCTTCCACTTCACCCGGTTTTGGGTTCTTTTTTCCACTCTACACATCATAATCTCGAAATTTCGTGTGATCACCATAGTAGTATTTCAGCTTGCGAAATCTCACTCCTTGAATACTTCCTGATATCAAGGTTTGTTGAAGAGGCTTGAAGCAAAGCATAATTTGTTTTTATGAGTGTGACCTTGATGAGTAAAGATGTCCATCTTGCATATGGGTGCTTGTGTAAAGTTGGTTGTAAACACGTACACGTGATGCGAAAATTAAAGTCATTTTATATTTTTTCCTGCAGGTGAACAAGAATATCCAAGCGATTACTTCTAAAGGCCTTAGAATAGACTGGATATTGAAAAATATTGAAAAGAGTTGTTGAATGCGGGTTGCCCACAATAGATTCCTTGGGCCATATCTCTTATGCTTGGAGCACTCTCCTTAGGCTTGACAGTTGGTCAGAATTTAGCTGATTTGGGCCAAATGAAGACCTGTATAACTTATTCCAACTAGTTGGCTTGAAGAGAGCGTCAACCACCTGATACATATGCTGTTGCTAAAGGAGAGATATATTATAAAAACACAGGTGATCAAACTTGAAGTACTTAAAACCTAGAGCAGACTAGCTTTGCAATTGGCCACCTCATTACTATCAAGGTTAGTTACAGGGGTAAAAGTTCCTTTAAGCACAATACCGACCTCTACACCTCATGACTTCAGGTTCTTTCACAATGAACTCTGTTTTCACCGTGTTTCTTTCTCCTCTTCTTGCTGAGTATTGAAGATAGGTGAGAAAAAGAAGGTTTTCAAATCAAGGTACCTCGACAGTATGCCGCTCTTTCAATGTCGCTAATTCAAGGGGTTCCCAAAAGCATCTGTGGCTGCATTAAAAGCTCTGGATTCATGACTGAAGACCTTACTTATCTTCGTTCTTATCTCCTCAGTAAATGTCATATTAAGGATTATAGGCATGATGTGCGAAGCACTTTGTCAGGGCAAAATTTGTGATCTTATTAAATGATTTGCTATCACGTATTACCTAAAGTTGTGAATGACAGCAATTAGATCACATGAATATATTTTATCATATCAATAAGAATTTCATTGCAAGAAGGGAAAAGAAAGTCAACTTTGCATATTCTTGTCTTAATTACTGTTTTGATTACTACATTCATATCCCCAAAGGTCTTTATGAACAGAGGCAGTCATTTCGGCTGAAGCCTGGTCTTGGCAGATTTTGTGCACAAATTGATTTAAATGTCAGTTTTCACATTTGACGTTGGCACCACAAATTAGGCAGATTAGCATTTATTGTTGTGACTTTGGGACCAAACAGATTATTGCCTCACCAGTTACCATATACTATGAAACAATGAAATATATTATGGTTCACAAAAATTATTAAATTGAAGTTGACTATTGATTAATTAAGAGTTTAACTTAAATACATATGAATAATAGTAAAACGATATCGCCTTAATTTTGTGGCTAAACACAATTGTGATAAACACAGAAAGTTTTAATTCGTTTGGAGTAAAAGTTACTAACGATGAAGTTCATGTTATTTTATACGGAGTGTTAGAGAGACTTACCTCCACGCGGTGCACCCTGGGCAACGTATACTCATACAGAAAAAAAGTCTCTCAACTGTAAGTTGACTTCTGATCCTAAGCGGCAGTTGACTTCTCACTTCAAACTACCATCACCCGCACTGGCAGTTGACTTCTCACTTCAAACTACCATCACCCCTCACTGGCAGTTGCTTTCTGACTTCAAACTACCATCACCCCACTATATGTCATATTCGACTACTTCCATAGTACTCACCTCACCATTTTTTCTACCTTTGTGTCTGTCTCTTTTACATCTTTTTTAACACTCTTCTGTTCTCCTCCCTCTCGAGTTTTTTCACTTTAATGTTACTTCCCCTCTGTGAAGCCTGAAGTCAATTAAAGGCCTAATGGTGACTATCAAATCGCCTGCCATTTGATATAAATAAATTATGTTATTCCGTACTTCCGCACATCTAAATTTTCCGAACTTATGTCTCAGCAATCACGCAATCATAATATGTCTCTCAGAAACCGATTTGAGAAACATATATATATACATATATATATATATATATATATATATATGCTTGTATGAACGATTGTAATCCCTGTTAGAAGAGATCACCAGACAACTTTCTTTGTTGAGCCCCTATCAACCTTGGCCATTCTAATTTCTTCCACTGTTCAATGCAGGGTCAGAATAAAGAATAAAATCGTTGTTTTGGTCCATTTTATTGGTAATAAATATTAAAAGACGAGAGAGAAATGGAAGAAAATTGAATGGATCCTTAAATGGCGTACTTAAGTGAAGATGGCGGAGGTAAGGACGCGATTAGAAAGGGGGAGATTACGACGTTGTAGAGGTAACAGGGGGTGGGGGGGGGGGGGGGGGGGGGGAAGAGTGGTAAATATTCACGTCTGTCAACCTTGAGGTCACGAGATCGTGGCCATTGGTGAACGCCCAATGGTTTGTGTGGTCATCCACCTTGTGAGATTTCCGTAAGAGTTACCAAATAAGTTAATTTAAAGGGAATAAGATTTTTCCTACATAAACTGGAATATCATTTTTATTCGACACGGTCTTTAACCCTATTGGTCTTCCTTGATTTCCGTCATTTTCACTCACTATAAAATTATTCCAGTCAGCTCACATTCATCTTACTAAAGGGACCACGACTTAATTTCTAGAAAAAAATTGAAAAAAAAATCGTTTTGACAAATACTTGTAAGAAAATTTGCTTTGTACAAGTGGGCACATTCTTTTCAATGTCTTGTTTCCCATAAAGATATACTAATGAATTTTAAAATCACTTTTAAATATGGGTACTATTAGAACTTTCAGTGGTTTTAAAGTAGGCGATAAATTCGCATTCAGGAAATGAGAATAAAGATAAGGTGAGAGAACAACTTCCTCAATACGGAACCGTCAACTGTGCTTTAGTGACCTTGACTGATAAAGACAACTATTTAAACAGGAAGACTGTTAATTACCTCCTTCTTTAAAGCAGAACTTATTTTTGTATTTCACAAAATAGTTAATGAGAAGAATACATGCATAAGCTTTCATTTGAGATGTGATTTTAACACACCAGTCCAGACTTTGTTGAAGTAAATGATGTCCTTTTGATCTAACGTCCTTGAACATTTCATGAATGAAAGCACTTTTTAAAGAGAATAAGTTCATTTATAAGCTTTCCCGCTTAGTTAAAATCAGAATAAAAATTAACTATTTAGGGAATCAGACACTCACCCGGTACCATTTGCTAGATAATTACTTGAAAAGTACATTTTGGAAAACGATGGAAGGGAGGCTGTGAAAATAGTCCCCAAAATGTAGACTTCAAATTAAAGTTCGAGTAATTAAAAAATTTGCTTTCATCTTTAGCACTTTATTTCAAGAATTAGAATTGCATGAGCAAGTTTAATGTGAGCGCATTAAATCAAATTCAGTGGTCAATACTGATAAAAAAGTTAGACGTTTCCGGACTCCACTTAACGAGGGACTAGGTAATGTCCTATACGATACTCTCTCATAGCAACGAAGACCATAGAAGTGATTCTAGGATACCGACATTAATGTTTTCCTTGCTTGGGAAATTTATTTACTTATTTCAAATGGCGGGCTTTATGATAATAATCACTTGCCCTTTAGCTGACTTTGGGCTTCACAGAGGGGTGGAGGAACGCGACTGCGTATTAGTTAATTAGTGGTGATCTGACTCGGTTAGTTGTCATTTTCACGTCAAAAAATCGATTTTTTTTTTATTCTCCACATAGGATCTACTCCGATGGAGGTGGATTGAAGAATCCGAATGCTGGAGCTAATAGTGCCTCTTTAGTCTTGTGCAATTATTGAGGTCGAATGCTCTCCTGCAGTTCAGGTCAAAATCGATAGGCCCATTCATTGGGTGGGGGGGGGGGGGGGGTGCGAATGAATAATTTAACAGCCCAATTGTAAGGTCTAAGCGTCATAATTTTATTTTAGTAAATTTTTTGTCTGTTCGTATCCGATTGTTTTACTACAAGTAAACACGGTAGGGGGAGGGGTGGAGAGAACAAGTTTGAGGTGGTTTTTTGAAACATTAGAGATTTGTGAGATGGCGATCATTGATTTCAATTTTCGTTATTTAACTAACGCAACGAAGGGTGTCAAAGAAAGTTATGAGGTTTATGCCTTCAACATTATCTGTATCAAATGGCAGGCTTTATGATAGCTATGATTAGCCATTTAGTTCACTTCGGGCTTCACAGCGGGGGAGAAGCATAAAATTAACAAAAGGTCAAGAGGGGGGAACAGAAGAGTGTTTCACAGATGTAAAAGAGACAG
>UZAE01012789.1:17209-31753 GCA_900617975.1 Rodentolepis nana | reverse complement strand
ATCATGCTAAACTGGATAAAGCATTCATTGGACAAAGATCATGTAAAGTCAGATATGGAAATGCTCTACCAAAATCCAATCTTTTGCAAACAGGCCTTCCACAGGGAGCTGTCACAAGTTGCACTCTTTTCAATGTCTTCATCAATGACATAGCCGAATTGGTACAGACAGTCACGGGCATCAAGGCTTACTTTATGCAGATGATCTTGTTCTAGAGTATTCCGCCCCTAAGAAAAACGCTCAGGAGAGGACAGAAAGTGTACTAAATGATGCACTTAAACTACTAGCAAACTGGTGCGACAACAATGGAATGGTTATCAACACCGCGAAAACTGCATTCCAAACATTTTTGGCCCGTCACAGCATAAACCCGCTTCTAAAAGTTAAGGATACTACCCTCGGAATGACGTTTAACACAAAGCGGTAGATTTACCTCCACGTGGCACACCCTGGGCAATGTATTCTCATACGGTAAAAAAGTCTATAAACTGGCAGTTGACTTCCGACTTTAATCTACCATGACCCCACTATATGTCATATTCGTCCCATTCCGCAGTACTCGAATGACCCGACTGTATGTCATATTCGACCCCTTCCACAGTTCTCATATTCTGTATGTCATATTCGACCACTTTCACAGTACTCATCTTTACTTTTTTCTACCTTTGTGTCTGTCTGTCTCTTTTACGTCTCTTTTCTCTGCCTTTGTGTCTGTCTGTCTCTTTTACATCTGTAAATCGATCTTCTGTTCCTCCCTCTTCACTTTTTGTGACATGAATGTTCCTCTCCTCTGTGAAGCCCGAAGTCAGCTAAATGGCTAATGATAAGTATCATAAAGCCCGCTATTTGAAATAAATAAACTTTAAATGTGCCTCTACTAGAGGCTTAGGGTACCATCAAACTGTTTTAAATATCTGCATGCCTAATGTATTGTGGATTATACAGCGCCAACATGTTTGAACCAAGCGAACACATTCGCTCTCGAACTTTCCGGAACTTGTGGCCATGGTGTTAGTCGTGTTAGGTAGCATGTAGTGGCCAGTGTGGGGTCAGCGTACCAAATGCTAGAAGATCAAAATTTTGAGATTAATTAACTGAATTCTTTTAGGGCAAAAAGCACCCACTTGTATTCAACAACAGTCCAACTGATAGACGCTAATTCTTCCACAAACAAATAATCCATTGTACCAGATGAAATTTAAAGTACAGATGTAAAATGATTATACAAAATTGCTATTGCGCAAAGTAAATAGAGAGGGCAATTTACATATTTTGCTTAAAATGATATTTTTATAATAATCAAATATGCTGACACCTGTTTCAATTACCTTAAAAATCATATATTACTTATTTAACTTCAACAGATAAAAACTTGCAAACGGCCTATTTTGAAAAATGGTAAGACAAAAAGGGAAATGCATGTTTTCTTAATAAAAATATCAATATTTTGTCAGTTCTTCTTTAAAATGATTGGCAACAAGGAAAATAATGATAAATTTTGCAAGTTTTAATAATTTACCTTAGTGATATTTATTAGCTTAATTTATTAGCATGATTAATTCCTCTAAATAAAGATTAACTCTCAAACCATGAGATAGACAGAGCATGGTTGAGATAAATTGATTTGCAAAATTTCATGTTTAAGACCAATAATCAGTTGATTCCTAGTTGATTTGTCGAAATAGAACAATGAAAATATATTTTCTTCATGAGGGTTACACCACAGACCGGCTTCCGCGTTGTGCACCCTAAGGAACGTATACGCATACGACAAAAAGTGCGCAAACCGGCAGTTGAATTCTGACTTCAAACTGCCACGCCTCAACTGTATGTCATATTCCACCACTTCCGCAGTGTACACATTACCCTACTCTCTACCTTTGTGTCCGTCTGTATTTTTTATACCTGTGAATCACTTTTCTGTTTCCTCTCTCGAATTTTTGTGACTTCGATGTTCCTTTCCTCTGTGGAGCCTAAATTAAACTAAAAATTTAATAATAACTTTCATAAAGCCTGCCTTTTGATGAAAATAAATAGCTATTCTGCTTGAATTAGTATAGCAAGGAGTCGATCATTAGTGGCTGGTATTCTATTAGCCCCTTAACGCCCATTAGACCGTTCTGTCCTCTTTCAAAATAAGTTCCATTGGTACTAAACTCGTAGCAGAAGGAAATATCGCCTTTGGAAACATGTTTAATACGTGTCTATAGCCTTCGTCTGATGCACCAAGGAAAACTCTTCACGTCGGCCCCATCAGTCTGCTGTGAGACACGTGTGAGTGGGATTGGATTAATTGTTCAAACAAATTAATTGGGATATTGAATTGTTAAGAGCAAGAGGAGAATAGTTCAGCTGATTCCCCTTTCGAACCACTTCCCCTTGATTTCTTTGAAATCTAAATTAACCAGCCTTAGTTGACTCTTTGTAATGGAAACTTTGAAATTTTTAAAATTTCAGTGAATTTCCGTCTAGTGATTTTATCACTTTTAAGAATAGATGCGTTATGGGATTAAGCTTACGCTTCTACAATTGTGTGGCGAGGTTACTCAAAGGAATTTTTTGCTGTCTTTAGTTCAACTCACGGTCATTCCTTTGTTTACTCCACAATCGTTACCCCCAAGTGACCAGAGCTTAATCCCCAACACAGGATTTCTGCAGAACCGAAAGCATTAATCATATTTCCGAAAGTCAGTTGGACGATTTAATCCTTTTAACGCCCGAATTAGTTTTGAAAATGTACCCAATCATACTCACCCGTGTCTCACAGCAGACTGATGCCGTCGATGTGATGTGTTTTGGTGGTATCAGGGGAAGGATTTTGACGTATTGAACATGGTTCAAAGGTCAATGGCTTCTACTTTTGCGAGTCAAGTGCTAGTGAGGATCGTATAGTCCTAAGGGCGATAAGGGATAACACTCATTCTTTGTCTGCTGTTCAAACTCAGCATCATGTTCTGAATAGATTTTACTTGCAGTAGTTGACTAACCTAAAAGTACTTATATCAAATGGCAGGCGTCTTGATGGTTATCATTAGCCCTTTAGTTGACTTCAGGCTTCACAGAGGGGAAGGAACATCAAATTGAAAAAAGTCGAGAGGGAGGGACAGAAGAGTGTTTCAAAGATGTAAGAGACAAACACAAAAGTAGAAAAAAGGTGAGGTGAGTACTGTGGAAGTAGTCGAACACGGCATAGAGTGAGGTGATGATAGTTTGAAGTGAGAAGTCAACTGCCAGTTAATAGAATTTTTTTGCCGTAAGAATAAACGTTGCCCAGGGTGCACCACGTGGAGGTAAGTCTATCGCACACCCCATTATTTGTGAATATAGATCCAACCTACTGGGGACTTCATTCACAAATAGGTCACCTTTTTAATAGAGAAAGCCAGGGGTTTCATTTACCTCAAAGCACATTGTAAACCAAAAATATCAGTACATAAGTGAATACCTGCCTTTTAATGTTATTGGCATTTGGAGAATAAGACAAAAATTTTCTCAACTGTCAAGCACTCAGCGGCAACCCGAAACCGCCTAGAAGATAAGATTGATGTGAACTTAGACATGAACCGAGGCTATTGCGATCTCAAGACAAAACGCATGCATTCCTACTCTAATCTAATATATGGCCCGGGTTATCAATATCTTCCTTTGGCAGCTTCTATAAGTGTATGGTGTTTGGAATTTTGAAAAGTCAACTTGTTTGCCAATTAAAAGAGATCTCGGAATGCAATGCTGTGATAATCTCGATGCTCCCAATTAGCAAATTAGCTGTGATATTCAGAACTAAAGTGATACCCAAATGTGAATATTATCACCATGAAGACTAGTTAAATTATTCGAGATCATTTAACAAAAACAAGTAGCTCTTCCCACTAATTTCAATGGTACTTTTGATTTCACTTTATGATATATTTTATAACTATGCTGCGGGGTGTGTGATAGACTTGCCTTCACGTGGTGTACCCTAGGCAACGTATACTCATACGACAAAAAAATCTATTAACTGGCAGTTGACTTCTGACTTCAAACTACCCTCATTCCATTGTATATCATATTCGACCACTTCTACAGTACTCATCTTACCTTCTCTCTGCTTTAGTATCTGCCTGTCTCTTTTACATTTACGAATCACACTTCTGTTCCCTCTCTCGAATTTTTCTCATTTTGACGGTCCTTCTCTCTGTGAAGCTCGAAATCAGCTCAAGGGCTAATGATAACTATGATAAAGCCTGCCAATTGAAATAAAAAAATAAAATACCTATAACTATGCTGTTAATTAATGAGTTCATTATTATTATCTATTTATTTATATCAAATAACGGGCGTTTTGATAGTTATAATTGGCCCTTTAGTTGACTTCAGGCTTCACAGAGTGGAAGGAACATCAAAGTGAACAAAATCGAGAGGGAGGAAACAGAAGTGTTTCAATTATGTAAATGAGCCAGACACAAAGGTAGAAAAAAGGTGAGTACTGTGGAAGTAGTCGAATATAACATACAGTGGGGTGGTGGTAGTTTGAAGTCAGAAGTCAACTGTCTGTTTATAGACTTTTTTGCCGTATGAGTATACGTTACCCAGGATGCACCACGTGGAGGTAAGTCTATCGTACACCCCTCAATATTATTATTATGAAAAGTAATCTGTTATTATATCCATGATATCTGCTGTAATCAACGTTAATTTCTTTCCAGTTTTATCGATTTCTGTTCATTGATATTCGTGAACCTATTGATGGGCGCAATAATACATGTCGATATGCATCGTTTTCACAATCTACACAAAACTGGATTTATTTTAATTTGCTTGTTTTAAAGCAATTTCAAAAATAAACAAAGCAGGCCTAAGTAAAATTCGTCATAACCTTCCAATTAAAACACGTAAACAAATCACATTCACCTATATTCTATTTAACTATATATATACCTTCTGAACCGCAACTTGTCACTGGCAGTATATACTCCCCAATTTATTCTAAAGTACCCATGATGTATTATTAAAGTTTAAATTTGTTCACTGAAAAATAAATTAGTAGTAAAATGGTGAAAGACCTGTCATTTTAGGCAAACATGCTATAGTGATTCGAGAAACTTGCGTTGTAAACAGAGAAAGTGTCCGCTCTGCAAACGCCTTAAGTAAATGAGTTTCTGTTGGCATAAGTACCAATAACCATTCGTGGAATGCTTTAAGCGCACAAAACTCCCTCTCAAAGACATGTGATAACTAATAATATCAATGTGAAACCGCCATTACATCTGAGATGAAAAATTAGCCACAATTTTATGCGCTTTTCATTTCACTTTTCCCTCAAAGATACAATTCTAACGGCCTAATTTTTATTGTATAGTTGGAGGCCAAAATTAAGCAGAAGTTAGTTGGTCAGAGGTAAGATTAGATATGATTGGTATATGGGATCATGGATACTCACATCCTTTAGTCAAACAAATTCCACTCTTTCTTCAAATTGTTAGCAATAAGTCAATGTAAGTCATGTGTTACCTGTATCAACGTTTTGGGAACACAATAACCACAATGGGAGGTATAATAGGGATTGTTGTAAAAAATTGTATTATAATAAGCTGTAATTGAAAGCAACAGAGGAAAGAGCATTGCTGTGTCAAAGTATTCACCTAGAACTTTATTCAAAGCTCTTCATTGAACTCTGCTTTTATTGTTTCTATACGATTTTAAACAAATATATACAGATCCAATTTCGTTAAAAGGGCCTTCACACTAAGAAATGCATCTTATTGATGCAATAGCAACTATATGTTTGAAATACACTGCTACAAATTAGCTCAACTTGGAAATTAAATTTAATGATTAACCTAGTTAACGATGGGACTCAGATTGATATGTATATGTTTATTCTAAGTAAGATTTTTTAATAACCTTCCTGCAACTAAATATGCTATTTTATTTCAGAAACAATTAGTTAAATGCATTTTTAAATATTGTTACATTTTCTATAAACATTAAAATTTTCGTAAGACATTTATTCCAACTTTGGCTCCAAATAAGTGTTATGTAAGAAAGCTATAAGAGCTTGAATTTTCATACAATGTTTACGATTATTAAATTACGGTAAACTTGGATTAGTTTGAATTACTTAAATAAGAGTACATCTCGATAAATATTTTATCAAGTATTAAAGTCAAGCCATTCATTTTGAAAACATCTAATGAGTATGAACGCAGTACGACGATTGGAGAAGTCGCTCACGAACCAATGGACATGTAGTAATTAATATGAAAGTGCAGTGACATTAAAGCTCATTCATTCAGACATGTCTCAATGTGAATTTTACTAAACCAAAACCCCGACCCTCCCCCACTCTCACTCCCAATGAACACTACCACTCCTCTTTCCTCTTTCTTGATAATGTAGTCATCTATCGATTTTGACGTATATCAATCAGTTTGTAATCAATTTTAGATCACATAAATCAGATCAAATCCTTAATAAAATTTATAATATTTGTCAAATATAACCTCTATCAACCTTAGATATGCTTGCGTTATGATCCGAAAATTCTTCAAGCACTGAAAAATTTATTTCTCAAATAAATGAATATGGCATGAAATTGCATTTTCAATTTATATAAAGCTGACAATTTGGTTAGCTTTCAATATTTTTGTTGTTAGGAATCAGAATGTTGCAAATTCAAGTCTTTATGAACATTTCTGGAAAGTGAAATTCAAAGCTTCTTTTCCCAAGGGAATTCTATTTTCTTGCTTATTTAATAAGATTTGAACAATTTGTTGGAAAAGTATAAAATGCTCGCAAAAAGCATACGTGATTTCTTTCCAGTAATAATTTATAAATTTATTATCAAAATGAATCGATTCGAATGCCAATGTTGCTTGCTTGGCTTAGGACATATTAAAATTGTGAAAAATATTATTAATGATTATATACTAAAATAGTTGAATGAAATATTATTCTAAATTTATCAATTACAAAAACAAAACACGCAATCATTTGTAAATATATTTATTTATTTTGATAGTTATAATAAGCCCTTTAGCTGACTTCAGGGCCTCACAAAGAGGAGGAGGAACATCAAAGTGACAAATAGTCGAGAGGGGAGACAGAATAATGATTCACAGATGTAAAAGAGACAGACAGACACAAAAGTAGAGAAAAAGGTAAGATGAGTACTGTGAAAGGGGTCGAATATGACAAACAGTCGGTTCATAGTAATTTTAAGTCAGCAGTCAACTGCCGGTTAATAGACTTTTACAGCATAAGTATACGTTGCCCAGGGTGCACCACGTGGAGGTAAGTCTATTGCGCACCCTCATTTGTAAATACTATTAAATTCTGGAATTATATCTGATATATTAGGGAACGTATCATGTCTGCATTAGCAGATGAGGTATTCCCTAGGGCACCTTCACTTAGACGAAAAAGTAATATTAAAATACCTTTCAAATAATAATGGTCAATTTTCTTATCTACCCAAAGTGGTCCGTCAAAAGTAGGACATGCGAGAATTAAATGCGTTCATCTAAAATTGTGGAGATTTATTTTAAATCCATCAATTGAAGGCAAAATCAGAGCAATAACACAGGTAATTAAATTTTATTTACCTTCAGTACTTTCATATTCATTGAGCTTAGCTGTCATTAAGTGTCTTCATCATCACTGAAAAAAATGTGACCTTGAGAGATCAAACAAGATTTGAGGGGGGGGGGTAATGCAAAATGAAATACTTGTAGAATTTAATCCACATTTCGAAGTGGAAGGGTTGCACATTCAAATCCCATGAATGGTTCCATTAAAATAGTTGATTATCCTTATTATTAAATTCATTTAGCATTACAATATTGTCTGATTTTTTATTTTAATTTGCACAACCCCTTCCCCCACCATACGAAACTTAATGAATAAGTAATCGTCAGCATTAAAATCAAAGATCGCTATCCAAGTCAATTTGATTAATCTAAACTCCACAAAAAGAACAGTTTTATTCGAAATGAAATATTATTGCATTTACACCTACTAATCGTGTTTTAAATTATTGAAGTGGGTTTAAAGAAAACCAATTTGATGGGAAGCGTTTGAAATAAAGATGCAGAAGGTAACGCCAAGGTTTAAAAGAGATCTACATAATTTAACTTTTGCGCTAAGGTTGGACAATATTTACTAAATAGACAGTTCATGTTTAAAACTTCGATTTGCGCGATATATCCTCCTTTCAGGTAAAGCAAGTCAACGATTTTCAACACATATCGAACAGTATAAAGCAATCAAGACCCAATTTTCAGGAATGCAGTTCATTAACTTGCAGATTTAAAAGGGTAGAAATTTAATTTATTTCATTAATTTTTTTTTTGCTTAATCTCGTAAAACGTCAAGCAACATGGCTTTGTAAGTGATAAAATTAATGTATATCACTGCGTTGCTCCTTGAAAGCTCCCATATCTCCTATAGATCTACATATATTTATATTATTGATCAAAGTATGAAACAATTATGTATTATTCCAGTGTCATAGGCTCAATAAGATCTAGATAAAAAGCTAAAGTGATATAGGTCCGAAGGTTCTTTAAGCTGAAATGAACATTTTTATTTGCCAAACACATCTTTTTGGAATCAATGTTTCACACCATATCATCCTCCATGTGAGCGAATTTAGCCTCTAAATTGTTTGAGTTTGAGAAACCTTTCGAGAATTTTCTTTCAGTTGGTCCGAAAAGTAAACAAAAATCCGATGCTTTGTGCGAAAATAATTTCTCCAACTGCGAAAACAAATAATTCCTCTCTTTCTTGTAAAGTTATTAGAGCCAAGACCTTTTGAATTGCAACCAAAATATGAGTTTATTTTCATAGAAAAAATAGAAATGCGGTGGTTCTAACTCCGAATTTAATGATTAAAAAACACCTATTTCGAAAAGACTTATGCAATTTCGGTAGCTTTGAAATGTTTTTTGCGTTGGAATAAAAGATATTTTTAAGGCCTTTTAAAACTGGCAATTAATTTCTAATTATTAAAATGATGAATTAAAATAACAGCTTAAAGTGTGCTGCACTCGCGACTCCAAACTCAAGGTCACATTGTGCTAAACTGATCCAATCAGAATTCTCGCTAATGGCTACATTTCGAAACAACACCAATATAATAACTTTGAATTTTCTTGTACATGCTCAAATTGCGCTTAAAGCATGACAAATGAGAATCGACATCATAAACCCTCCAAGTGTTTATTCATACTCTTTGAACTACTTCAGGTTCAGCAGCGTCACTTATGTCTTGGAGCTGCCATCTGTTGTCTCTCGGGTTCAATAATCGTAACTGAATATAAGATGCCAAGCCACTTCAATGCCGGATATTGGATGGGTACAATAGATCTTGTTGCAGCTCTCTTCATGTTTGTTTGTGCAATCAAGCCTAAAAAAGTGGTATCAGTTACCTCCACCATGGTTGATGCTGTCGCCATAGCAATAACATTCGCTGGAAGTTTTCAACTCTTAGTTCTCAAAACAGGAACAGCAAGTACAACAGGGTGGATTGGCCTTGTCACCTGTGTCTTTCTCATCTATCATTGCGTATCTTGCATATACGATATTGGCGCGTGCTGCAATTTGAAGGATCCAGATGACGCAAATGCTGCCACCACACCAACGACGAACGATAATGGACGACAAGTAGAAGAAGGAGGTCGTGGAGGACGAGGTCGCAAAAGACGAACACTTTCTCCGCCGATCGATTTTCGATTTCCCGATGAAATGCCTAAGTTACCCGGGTATGAGGAATTGGGTAAATCTGAGGGTCTGCCCCCAGATTACAACACTTTGAACGTCGCGCCCCCTGAATATACGCCAACAACTGAAGAAGTAACTGTAACTGTCGAAGCTCATAGCTAATATCTTGCTGAGAAGCTGGTTACCTGTATTTCTATTTGCTTCAGACAGTGTGCGCATTTATTCTTTAGGCATATTTTGTCTACTTTCTTGGAACACTTTTCGTTTTAATGTGCCATATATATATATATATATATATATGTGTATATATACTCTGTGAATTAACTGATTAATTTGATTCATTCTTACGAGGGAAAAAAATATTTTATCTATCAATTTTGCAGATATGCGTCTCCTTAATGACTTTAACCATAAATGATTTGTTATTTTGATCATAGAAATATGATTTTAGTTACCGCTTCTTCGACGTTGTCTTGCAAAAAAACAATTTTCATTTGTTAAAGTTTTGCCATATATTAAATGGATGATTTCTTCATAATTAATGTGATTAAATTGTAAAAAAATGCGTAAAATTTGCTGATGAACATATATTAGGAATAAAGAAAATTTCTTGTATGGGCCCGTCATCCTTTTTCATTCATCTTTGCTTGCCAACATCGAACTCGATTCAGTTTTAATTCATAAGGATTCGATTGTTAGATTGTACAAAATTTTCATAACTCGTAAGTAATAACCTGCTGGTATCATCTGAACCTATGTTTTTCGAATTCGTCTAGGTTTATGGTCAAACGAACTTTGGTAAAGGCAATTCATGCAATATATGCATATAAATGTATATGTTGCGTCGTGAATAAAGGCTTCTATTCATGAAGAAGACCGCCCCTAGTGCCAAATGAAAGAGATTTTATTTGTCTTTTAATAAAGAATGTATGATAACCTAATGAAAAAGTTACCACATGATAATAAATATCCCATCCATTAGGCCTAGCGGACCTTGAGATAAATGTAGAGAATTGTTTGCTCAAACTTTTTATCTGTCCACTAACATATTTTATTGGAAAAAAAGTAAGAAAAGAATGCTTAGGAAAGCTTATGTTTCGTTCATGGACTCATTTATTTTGACGGTGATAGTGAAAAAGTACTTTCGGGTAAGCATTATTTTGTCAATTTTAGCTTCTAAGCCCGATGTGTGCGAAAGAGTTACCTCCACGTGGTGCACCCTAGGCAACGTATACGCATAGGGCAAAAAAGTCTATTAATCGACAGTTGATTTCACACTTCAAACTACCGTGACCCATCCCATTCTATGTCATATTCCACCATTTCCATAGTACTCAGCTTACCTTTTCTGTCTGACTCTTTCACGTCTGTTTATCATTATTCTGTCCCCCCCCCCCTCTCCACTTGTTGTCACTTTGATGTTCCTTCCCTCTGTGAAGCCTGAAGAGAGCTAAATGGCTAATGATAACTATCAAAACGCCAGCCATTTGAAATAAATAACTTCTGAGCCCGCCTTTAATAAAAATGACTTTAACGAGTTCGCACAACTTTCAAATTCCGTGCGACTTTGACTCCAAAAATTTTGATTGACACCTATTTCATTTTCAAAAATCATCTCTCTCTCTCTTATTCTACAGTTCTTCGTACTAAAGATTTTGTACACTCAGCCTTTCATGAATTTGAATCCCATCTTCATCATGCATAATCAACTGTTAACTATCAAAAAAAATTGGAATAGCTTTCCATAACCACGAATTGAACTTTGGGGCATTTTAGATTCCAAAGACAATGCAATATGAAGAGTCGAATTCACCGAGTTTAATTTTCTAATGTCTTTAATTAAGTGAAATGTAAATATTGTTTACATTTTTTCCAAAATTTTCATTGTTACTAAAATATGTAAAATCAATAGACTTCGTGAGTGTTCATTAAGAATTGATCGAATACTTTCCGTTCAACTTTAAACATTGCAGTGTTCAACCACCTCTCCTTTATTCCGTCTGTGATTATTTGTCATTGGTCATAGTTGGAATCGGGCTGAAAAGGTGTTTGATTTTCTTGAAGTTTGCTTAGTAACTGTATGCAGCTTTCTCCAGTGCCTAGATTATCTGTCTCCCCAAACTGATCTCCACCTGTCCTCCGGTTATTCTAGTTGGCCTTTCTAATCAGCTACAATTGTCATGAGTTTCCAGAGTTTTGTGCGCAATTCTCAATGCGTTACAATGGCGAAACCATAACCTAACAATAGGACAAACAGTTACACTTTTTTCAAATCTGATTAAAATAAGTAGAATTGATTCAACTAACTGGAAGTGTTTTGGTGTTGAGATTGGAATTTGATGAAAAAGGACTTTTATGATTTATCATGGTGTGAACATAGACCCAAAGCGCATAAAATATTGATTTAAAGCTTTGCCTTTTTACAAAATTGAAGTCGTTTGCCTATTCGCAAAAGTCCAAGTCTGATCATTGCGGTTGTTTTTAGGACAATATTGGTTAGGGTAACTTTTTACAACAAGATCATAGGTTATGTTCAACATCTTTTAGGCGGGGTGTGAGATAGACTTACCTCCCCGTGTTGCATCTTGGGCAACGTATACTCATACGACAAAAACGTCTATAAAAAGGCAGTTGACTTCTGACCTCAAACTACAATGGCCCCACTGTGTGTCATATTCCACCACTTTCACAGTACTCACCTCACTTTTTTTCTCTGCCTTTGTGTCTGTGTCTCTTTTACATCTGTGAATCACTTTTCCGTTCCTCCTCTCGACTTTTTGTCACTTTAGTGTTCCTCCTCCTCTCTGTGAAGCTCGAAGTCCGCTAAAGGGCTAATGATAATTATCAAAACGCCTGACATAAATAAATAACTTTTAGGCATAATTTCGCTGGCAAGATCACCAGTTACTACTTTAAGTAAACACCAACCATGCAAAAGCATTGAACAGCAACATAAATGTATTAATTGCCTATAACGGAAACATACAACTTATCCGAAATGAAGGTTAGAGAGATAATGAAGTACGAAAATGAAATTCCTCAATTCTTTGCATTCTGGAACAATTCGGTTTTCCTTCATTTCCAGTTTCAATCCCTCCTCGTGAGTCGTTGGTGGTGTCATTTTGATCCAAAAGAATGCTTATATATATATATATAGCATATCTCCCAAATCCACTAATTTGGCTATTCAAATGTACTGAATTAGACATCACAGTAGGAACTTTCCAAGCCCAGGACTTTCTGAAACACCCTTATTCCCATCACCATTTCATTGATGCGATTGCCCTTTGCACTGCCTTATTATAACTCGGAACGAGATGAGCAAAGTCCGACTATGAGCCGACTATGACCATAGTTAAAACTGATTCCAACAACTTTCAGACGAAAATGCGTACCAATGTACATTTAAGTTTTTTGATAAATATTTAAGACGTGTGTAAATCTTCCCAATGAGCTTGATATATCAGCCAAAATGGCATGGGAAATCCATCAGAGCTAAAAACTTGCTTACCGTAAGCCTTTGCAATTAGGGGAGATTATCTGAGGCATTTCAGTGGAGATTCGAAAGAAAATGAATGAGATTAACATTATGAATATTTATTACCCTTTTCTTCACATGCACCATTTCCACTACTTTAACCCTGTAATGAACCAGTTGTTATTTTAAAAATATATAACCAACCGCACTCACAAGTGTCATACAGCAGACTGATGACAAAGATGTGATGAGTTTTGGTGGTATCAGGTGAAGGCTATAGGCGCATTGAACACGTTGCAAATAATAAAAACGCCTTCTGTAACGAGTCTCGTACCTATGGAGCTTATTTTAAAAGGTGTTAAAGGTTTAAGAATGTAAAGCGCTGAATGTTGTACAAAAAAACATTGTGTCCTTTCTTACCATTTTGAAAAAAATTATTAAATCTTCAGGACCACCATCCTTGCTTAGCATTGTGTCCTAAGTACCCTAAGTGGGCATTTGGTGCTGTCCAAAGGCCGAATCACGAATTTTGAATTATTAGGCGTCGGCAAAGCACTTCGAAAATGTTATATCCTCATCCGAATTCAAAAATCTAAGTTAATGAAACTAACTGTTACTCTTCCATCCTCTGCTTCCCTTCTTTATTACCTACTAGACTCTGTGCCAATCACATTCAGTTGGCTACATAATAGGAAACCGCACTTTCTTGTATTGCGGTTTGTATTGGCAGCAGTAAGCAAATATGAAATTGTAACGTTGCTATTAACTCTAGAGCCTTGGTATCATCGATTCTTTGAAAATTATAATGAGATGAAGAGAAGTCATCACCACAAACTCACTAATGCTCTATCAATTGGAAAATATTTGCCTCCAAAGATATAAGGCAGATAGCATGCCATCCTGTAGCCTGACAAGCCTCTCAAACTCTGAATTCAAATTCAGTCAGCCTAATGAACCTGCACATCAGATAATTAACGATTCACTTTTAATTACCTACTCTCAATTAACTTGCAAGTTGGGATGTGCGATAGACTTACCTCCACGTGGTACACCATGGGCAATGCATACGCATACGGCAAAAGAGTCTATTGATCGGCAGTTGACTTCTGACTTCAAACTACCATCACCCCCTTGTATATCATATTTGATTCATTTCACAGTACTCATCTCACCTTTTCTCTACCTTTGTGTCTATCTGTCTGTCTCCTCCAAATCTGTGAATCACTCTTCTGCTCCACCTCTCTAATTTTTCTCCCTTTGATTTTCCTAAGCCCGAAGTCAGCTATTAGGTTAAGGATAAATATTTAAACGCCTGCCATTTGAAATAATAATTAACTCGCAAGTTGTTGGAATGTTCTCCCTCC
>UZAE01012789.1:0-13321 GCA_900617975.1 Rodentolepis nana | reverse complement strand
CCATGACCAACTCCAAGGATCTTGTTGAGTAGACAACGCTAGCATGAGTCAAACATTCTGGGGCGTTGCAGACGAGGTACGTCTCAATTTTCCTAACGCTGTTGCCGCTGTGTGTATAACTCATGGCTTTTTCTCAGCAGAATTCAATTTATTTAAATAAGCCATATATATATATATATATATGTTCAGCCATTACTTCAAAGAAGTTTACTAGAAATTCCGTATGAAAGACTCAGAATATTAAATCGGGTTCTTACAAAGTACTCATGGCGACAAGAGGAAGTCAAGCAAATCCCATTCTAAAGAGAGTGGTTAGTTGACAAGAGGTTGTGAACAAAGATAGCACATTTTCTACGACTTTGTAAACAAAGCGTCTTACCATTGAGCTAATGAGAATTTGTTGAACATAAAATTATTAGTAAATTGATGTCATTATGCTACGTTTTTCCATATCATAGCTTTTACCCATACACTCAAAACACTTAATTTAATGGTTCACATTTTGTTGATAGGTGTTATTATTTCAAATGACAATTATAGGCTATAATTATAGAGTGCAGAATTGAAAGTGCTCAAGGTTGAATTTGAATACTCCAATTCCTAATCTCCTCCCCCCCCCCCCCCCCCCCCCAATATCATGGCGAACAAAATGGTCTGCTATTTCCAATCACAGGCACGTGGAATCAAAGGTTTATTGCACTGGCCTTGGGCACCCTCTCTATGTATATACTCATCTTAAGGAGTCACAGCTTATTGAGCTCTACTCTCCTGTAATCTACAATGTGTCTGTATATCATGCTAAATCATATCACCTTCTCAAATCTAGAGGGCCGTCCATCATTACGATTTGAAAGTAGTTAACCAGTAGTTGAAGGCATATGCTTCAATACAGAGGAAGATTTGTCTGCTTTGACATTTATCGTGTTTAAACCTGTTCACACTTATTTGTGGCTTTTGTATAAAATGAGTCATTTGACAGCGGTCCACTGTGAAATCGATTATTTTGTTGATATTTGAGAAAACACAGAAAACTCGGGTTAGCGAACCCTCTGTTATTAGGATTCAATTAGAGAGTAGGCACTACGCATTTAACTTTTACAGTAAATTTTTAGGAATATTTTGAGGATCAAAAGAATCCAATACTCATGTCAACTATTTCCATCAAACATTTAGCCTGTCAAAAGTGTTGCAACTTGTCGGAATCAAATTAGAATTACTGAACAAGTGGTTAATTTACCAAATATCAGAGGAAGGGGTGGAGGAGGGGGGGTATTTTTAGCGTAAATTATAATGAAGTCAAATATGTCATAATAAAGGAGAAAGCCGAAAGCAGATAGACTTAAAATTTAGTTTAATTCTCGTAGGTTTATTCAACCTGCATGATGTGGTGACTCAGCGGATAATATTTCTCAATATATTTTAACCGTCCTATTCAGTCTAGCAGCTCACTATGAAATTTACCCACGGGTATTAACATTCCTTTTTCTATTGGAAATTAAAAGGTTATTTTTTAAATTAGACTTCAAAATAAAAGGGTTATTTTTGTATAAAGGGTTAAAAGGGACAAGCTTCAATTTCCGTCGTTGTTGAGCGTTAGAGTGATATAAAAGAAATTGATAATTTTTGGGGTACATCAAAAATACTCTGCCAGAAGTTGCAGTTTTTGATATTCAAATTTCATTGTTCATCCTCGGGATTGCAGGAAAGTCCTAGTGACCTGTTGTTCACCAAAAAAACGTCCATCTTTACCACTTCAATTCCGTTATTTTTTAATGGTCGAGATATCAAACAGGCTCTTTCATACTACTCACCAATTAAGACATGAAATGGCAAAAATTTTCATCTAAAGGGAATACGTCCTAAATCTTGTGAGAAGCTTAAGTAAGGGTAGGATTTTACTTGTTTCTCACCTAGTGAGATTTCTTCAAAATAATTTACTTTCTTGAAATGGTTTTAGCAAAATCTGATAAAATCACATTAAACAAGTTTATTTATTTATAGAAATAGCAGCATAAGATTAGAAGATTGACATCATTCAGGGTCTCACAATTTTCTGATGGACAGATTCTCAATCATGGCAAAAAATAGATTCTCATTCTAATGCGGTTTATACTCGCTATTCACCACTTAAAATTTGGTGAGGCATCAATTCCAATTCGATTCTTAGCTCCAAGGACTGTCTCGAATTTCACTGAATTAGTTAACAACAGGAAGAATAAATCTACGATTCGATGGCTGATTATGTTACGGCCATCACGGACCTGAACTCGCTTAGTAATTCTATGATCACTTCCTGAAATTTGAAGTTGCATTTGTGTATTAGAATAGATATGTTTGCTTTGCATAATTGCAAGTGACTTCGCGAAAAAGATTACAATGTTATTAGTTTTTTTTTCATTAGACCAGATTAATTACATTAAATTATCATATAATATAAAATTATTAAATGCATTATATTAGAAATTACAAGCTTATATTCTATTACAGAAATGAATCTTATATATATATATATATATATATATATATATATATAGGATGTTGTACAATAGTTAAAGATAACATAGGAAGTTGTGGGACACGTTATCGCTTTGTGCGTCATCGTATGCCTGCATGTCTGCTCACCAGGATTGGGAGGTGCGGCCTTACAACTCTGTGTGTAGCGACCGTACAGTGACCAATCATTAACCTCTGTTTGGTTAACCTAATCAGCCATCCTGATCATGAGTAGCTCCCTGCGTGTACACTTTATCCGCAAGATACGTCCTGAATAAACGTGCTCCATGCTACACGTCTATTTCCTTTATAGCTGGGCTATAGCTTAGCTGGTTCTGGGAGTCTAGCTAGATGTTGGAGAATCTGCCATAGAGATTTCTGAGTTAGTCAGACTTTACTAGCGTAGCAGTCCGCTACAAATTAATGTTAAAAATGTAAAAATTGCAATTCCGCAGGTTGTGCTAAATCAAAGCGAACTCGGAATAATGAATCTAATTGTGCGCGAGTCCAAGGGTCCAAGCTCTAGGGTACTGCTCACAATTGCACTGCTGTGTGACGAGGTGAGAACTCATTGAACTCATAAAGCAAGCTGCAGACTTTGCTCAATTTTTGCCTAATCCAAATATATTTATTTATTTCAAAAGGCAGGCGTTTCGATAGTCCTTTAGCTGACTTCGAACTTCACGGAGGGGAAAAAATCAAAGTAAGAAAAATTCAAGGGAGGGGGGACCGAAAAGTGATTTGCAGAGGTAAAATAGACAGACACAATGATAGAGAGTAGAGTAAGGTGAGTACTGTAGAAGTGGTCGAATATGGCATGCAGTAGAGTCATGGAAGTTGGAAGTCAGAAGTCAACTGCCAGTTAATAGACCTGCTTTTTGCCGTATGAGTATACCTTGCCCAGGGTGTACCACGTGGAGTTAAGTCTATCGCACACCCCACGTTCCAAATATCAAATTTCATGAACTATTTTTTCTGTTTATTGACTTTATACTCACTCATAGTAGAAAGAACTATACTCGACTGTTTGTCACATTATGATGGTCGGTATGTCACTTTAATTCAATTCTTCTTCCAAAGGCCAAAATAGTGGTACAAGCTCCCAGAGAAGTGTTCTTTTTTTATTAATCTCCTTTAGATAGTACATATTCTTAATTCGAATCGGTTAATGCCTTATAGTTCTTCTCTAATTGGCTGCAACAAAGTAAACAAATGTTGTTTACATTTGCAACCTCAAACCTACACTGTTAAGACTGCAAACCGCTGAATATCACGCTAAAGATGTGTTAGATTCCAAATCACTGGACGAAACATTTATTTACTGTTCCTAAGACCTACAACGTGACGTACAAACATGGATGCTAAACATTGGACATTGTAGACAACCATACCTTCCAAGTTATTAGGTACTGCATAGTCCAAATTCTAGATTCTCTGTTATCTTACGTTGCTCTTAATATTTTTTGACCTCTAAACAAATTTATCCTGTACTTATACCTTAATATTCAGCAGCAAGTAGCTAAATCTAAGGAACGTTCTAGGATTCATTTGAAGGATGCATTTGGCGCATGGAGCATTTTTTTATGTGATATATCAAAAAGAAGTTTCAGATTTCAGCTAAAATCCGTACATTCCGCCATAAATAATTGCTACTTTCATGAATAAATTATTAGACACGTCAATATTTCTAATTTAAACCGATATCGATTGTTATTACAAAAATTTATTTCTCAATATCAATTTTATTATTAATATGTTAATTATTTGTAGAACGAGGTTTGAATTTATCAAAAATGAGATATTTACATTGACATTTTTTGTTGGGAGGATAAAGCCTTACATGCACACAACTTACCGCACAATTTCGTAAAAATACTAGCTCATTTGATTACTTGTGCAATACAGACAAAATTACCTTTGGGCCTTTTTAATATTTCCAATACCAAATTATCAAAAGTCTTGCAGACAGCTCTAAAAATATCGATATTTTGCTTAATCAGTTTTTAAAGCAAACAGCCTGTGAATAAAGTCTGAAAGTTAGTTATTTGAGTTCGATTTTGAAATAGATCATATTTTTCTATTCATTGAAAAGATGTAAATGAGCAAAGAAAAATTGTAAGGTGTAAAATCGAAAAAGATTATTGGCTCTATTACAAGCTATTTAAAAAAGACTGCTTTTAAAGTGATTCTGAGATGGTTCAAGTTTTAAGCCAATCTAGGACACTTATTGTCTTCAAATCAGTGCTTAAGACCCAGTGATAGATTTTTCGTGTTAAAGAAGGTTACAGCGTAGTAAATGTGAAGGATCATAGCAATAAAATAATAAATATTACCATTATTCTATATTGTAATAGCTATTATTGTTAATCATACCGAAAAAATCATTCATGCAAATTCCATTGCTAGCCTACTTTATTACAATTTCTTTCATATGCTATAGTTATTGATATTTCACCGAAATCAAAGGCATCACTATCGATTTTCACTGCTTACTTAATAAAGGATCCACCTTGAGTGAACTTAACTAAGGTAAAATCTTGCCAGTTTCTTCCCCCCACCCCCCCCCATTTTGGTCTCTTGCGTCTTATGAGGGAAACAATTTACTTTGAAGCCCTTGACAAACCAACCAAATCGATCCAATTGCAAATTAACACTGGTCTCGTTAAATAGTAAGTTACCCAATTACTGTAAGATTAGACCTTTGAATATACGCAAGAAGTAAGTTATTCCAACAGTTGGGAAAAAAGCAGAAATGGTTTGCATGGAAATTCAGCGTCATTAACCCTTCCCAAACGCGTGTGAGACGAAGAAGCATTGTCGAATAGACTATCATTGAAACTCAGTCATTTTGCAACAAGGTAGACATTAAGTGATAGTAAGAACTAATTCAAATTATTATGAAAGGAAAGATGCAAACTGAGGAATATCACCAATCATTAAAATAATGAATTTAATAGCATATGCCATAATTTGTTGATCGAATCGTGAAAGATAATTTTTGAACTTGTCGTGGCCAGTTAGAAAATCTTGTACAACTCAAATTCATAACTCTAATGCAGTGGAACAATTTGACATCTTGAAGTTTCTATCTGTTCCATTTTCCGACCATTTACCCACCCCACTTATCAATTGTTGAACTTGTTTTTCATTCCATATCAGTGACTTCCAGATATTAATATTTATAAACTTGGCTAGAAATGTACCTCTAAAATCCCCCCCCCCTCATGCATTACTTAAATCGCTTCTGTTAAACCTTATAGTTATACACCCTCAGTTAATAAAATTTGAATTGTGACTAGTATTGGATTTTCTGGCAAAAATTTTAATTAAGAAGAATCCGAAGTGATTTAATCACGGCTATATTATTTGATTAGCATTGAGCAATTGGATTATATATATATATATCACGAAGTAGGAAAATGATAGTTGAATTTTTTATCGACATTTATCTTGGTCCTTCGGGAACTGTCACATAGAAGTAAAGTGATTAGACGTGGTTTCTGACAAAGTTTACAGTTTTAAAATGCCACTTAAAAATATGCGATTCCCATATTCTTTTGTGCAACTGCAAAAGTAAATCTTAAAATCATATGATGCAATTTACTTTCCGATGCCTAAGGAAATGGAAATGTGAGAACTTTTATTGATTTTCCGATGTTAGAAAGCAACTAAAATCGTCTCACATAAAGTTAGAAAAAGAATCAATAAGTGAATATATTTGGAAAATGTTCTGATCTGTTAATGTTTATGCAATTTAGAAAAAGTTTATTCATTACATTAATTCGCTACTTTTAAATCCCTCCATATGCCTTTCGAAGTTGCTAGATGGTGCAATTGGCATCAACTGGTAGTAGGATATATTTCACAATTGAGCGGGCAATTTTCTACAGGGTGCTCTGCAAAAAATTTATTTGGACGAAAACTAAAACAGCAAAGACCTTTCGTGAAAACTTCCATATAAATATTAATCTCTTCTTAAATTTGCTCTTATCTGTCATATTATTCGTCAAATATCATCCTTCACTCTAGAACATGTTCCTTCTCGTGTAAATGAAAACGGTCTATAATCGATTTCCTAAAGAATATAGTAATTTAATTAGAAAAATATCTATCCATGTTTTATTTACATTCTTTCGACCTGCTCTTAAATATGTTTCTTTTAAAATAGACATAGGAACTTCAACTTGGATCGAATGAAGTTTTAAAAAAGTTGAAAATTATTGCGTAAAATAGTTTTTTTTTTAGAAATTTCTTTAGGGCAATTTGGAAGTCAGATCTGCGTACAATTTATTAAATGTATTGTACTATTTTGCGTTGTTTCTACTGCTCAACGTAATTTAATACACTGAACATAGCTACATCCATAATGCGACATCGCCGATGTACCTATGATGGTGGGNCCCCCCCCCCCCCCCACCCCCACCACCTCCCCCATGAACGGTTAATTATTTCGGTAAGATGTTGTTAGAAGAAATTTAATATGGACAATGATATGTCACAGAGTGATTTTAACAAATATAAAATAGGAGTCGCCAAAACTTTAAATCATAGGAGGAGAGAGGGGTAACAACAATTTCTAATTAAATTGACTGATCTAATTTCAACCTTACATGACTATTTGTAGAATATTTGCTCAATTGAAGGATTTGCATGGGAAAATTTCCATCTCAGGATATTCATTTATGCTGTCAGTATATTTATTTATTTAGTTATATCAAATGGCAGGCGTCCTGATGTTTATCATTAGCCCTTTAGTTTACTTCAGGCTTCACAGAGGGGAAGAAACATCAAATTGAAAAAGTCGACAAGGGGGGGGGGACAGAAGAGTGTTTCAAAGATGTAAGAGACAAACACAAAGGTAGATCAAAGGTGAGGTGAGTACTGTGTAAATATTCCAAGATGGCATCGAGTGAGGTGATGGTAGTTTGAAGTGAGAAGTCAACTGCCAGTCAAAAGATCTTTTTGACGTATGAATAAACGTTGTCCAGGGTGCACCACGTGGAGGTAAGTCTATCGCACACCCCATGTTGTCAGTATATCGATATGCCTTAACAGTGACACTAAATGTGAAGCCAATTTCACAATTACTACGGAGTTACTTGGGAATTGATTGGCAATGACTGAATAATTTTCAAAAAAATATTTTAGAATGTGTTAAAAGCGGTTAAGTAAAAAGAGAGCCTTCTAGAGCAGTTATTATTCTTCCCTCAGCTATTCTAGTGTCAGCTAATATTACCAAAATATTTATTTATATCAAATGGCAGGCGTTTTGATAGTTAATGTTGACTTCAGGTTTCACAGAGGGGAAGGAACATCAAAGTAAAAAATTCGAGAGGGGGAAAAAAGGTGAGGTGAGTACTGTGAAAGTAGTCAAATATGACATACAATGGGGTGAGGGTAGTTCGAAGTCAGAAGTCAACTGCCAGTTTGATAGGGATCATGGTAGTTTGAAGTCAACTGCCAGTTTGATAGACTTTTTGCCGTATGATTATACGTTGCCCAGGGTGCACCACAAGTAATATCCCATGTCTGATCGAATAAACATGATTTTTTTATTTAAGTCTTCTTTTGCACTTGGCCGTCAATGCATAATTTGAAATTTCATGATTTGCTAAAAACTAACTTCACCCATTTTCTTTCTCTGCACAGGGTACCTTATTGTTAAATCACTTTAATATCATACACCTTTACCAGTTACCTTTAGTAACCAGTAGCTCCTTAATTTAAAAGTGCCGTTAAAAGGCACTTCCCTGTTTTATTAAATTTTGCTCGCATAGTGATAAATGAAAAATTAAAACCACTAGCATCATTAAGACAGAAACCTGAATATCATTAGTGTCCATGTAGGCCATTTTTGCTGCTTTCTTATTGCACTTTGTATTGCATGCATCAGGGTGCACCCTGGAGAACGTATACTCCTACGGCAAAAAAAGTCTATTGATCGACTGTTGACTTCCGACTTCGAACTACCATGACCCCACTCTATGTCATATTCGACCCCCCCCCCCCCCACCCTCTCTAGACTTTTTATGATTTTGATGTTCCTCCCCTCTGTGAATCCCGAAGTCAACTAAATGTATATTTAATGCATCTTGGTCATTATTTCCGTCTCTCAGCAAATTTTTTCAGATCACGCACCCACTCATATTTACCTGCTTTATTTATGCGATTCGGCACAATAAAAACTCGTGTACACAGCTATTATCACGCGCAGATTTGTGCCTCCAGTTAAGAGAGACGCTTAATTTGAAGAACATTTCTATATTTTGTGCCACCTCATTACCAGCAAAATGAAGTTTTTTATCGATTCAATTCTTGAAAAATTCCTAAGTGAAGTTAGTGGTATCGAAAACTGATAACCGACTTGACAGCATCGCTAAATTAAATTGGGATTCTGATCCAAGAAAGTCGGAAATTGTCACCCATTTATTTATTTTTTTATTATTTATAATTATTGTTTTCGGTGATGAGAGCAATTAAAACTGACATAATTCAGTCTCATCTGGAATAATCTTTCTGGCATGGTAATGCAGAACTTTCACTATTCGAATTACATTGTTTACATTTTTACGACTTAGAGAATAATTATTTGGAAAACAGGCCAACTCCATGGCCTTAAGAATCTTAAGATTCTTCCCATCCCAAAAGCAAAAAATGGCACTCTGTGGTTTATATCTTCCATGAGGAACCAGTGACTTATTTCTTACAAGCTCCTTAATGAATACTCATTGATATCAGCTTCTCCGACCAGTGGTGTACTGAACCATTCCATATCTTTCTGACTCAACTAAAATTGCTCCCTCTGTTAACACATAGCAAACCCTGATTCAATTCAACTATGGAATTGGCGTTGACAAAATGCCGTTCTCATTCCACGCGGCTTTCACTTTGTATTCAATAATACACTTCAGTTATCACTATTCCATCAGAGTTGAAGTATATCTCGGCAGTAAGTAGTGTATTCACAGGGTCGGAGGCAAAATTCACAGCCTTTCTCGACTTATTTACTTTCCCCATTAAGGAAAAATGTGTCGCCTAAATCCGGACAAAATCAAGCAAGGTAAAGAGCTTCGATACCCGGGGCTACAAATTATCGATTCCCTTTCAGCCCATTCTCCTTAATTCCTTATTGAAACCCACATTCAGATACTCTGGCAAGATCGAACATTCAAATTCGGAACCATAATTACTTAAAGCTAATCTCCGACCAAACGGGTACCTCATAGCAACAGTAAAGCTTGTTATACTTTGAAAATAGTGCATTCATGAAATAAAACACTGTTAATGACCATTTGGTTAGAATGGAACACAAACTAGAACTCGATAAAATAACGAACACAACAAAATAAAATCAGCAAAACAGAACTAAGTCGATTAATGAAAGGAGAGGGGAAAAATGAGGTGATGCTACGATGGCGATAGAATATAACACAGAAAAAAAAGAGAAATAAAACACATATCACAGTGAAATGATGATTTAAAATGCGTAACAAATAAAACTTAGAATGAGAGAAGAGATCGGTTGCTCATTACTGTCTTCTACTATGCGATGAAGGTGAGATATTACTGGCAAAGAGGAGGCCTCTAGACCCTGACAGTGCATCTGAGGCAGAAAGTGAGGCTGCGGAGAAAAATTCTCGTGGAGGTGAGGATCCAAGGGAAAGATGGAGGGGTGGAGGATGGAGAGAGATGATGGGAGACACTTGGAGGTCAGGAACACACCACACCCATTCATCACGAGTGCTCAATGACCAGGGGCAGGAACGAGCTCGCATAAAATCTGGAAGTTGGGAGCGCAATTCTTGATTAATATGACTCACTGCCATCTAACGTAGAAAGAAAAGAATCCATCGTTATCAATCGATAATCACGTCAAACATCAATTTGTCAAATAATCCACTGGTAATGATATTAATTTAAAGGACTCCATTTGTAAAAAAAAGTGTCTACAACCCCCAGGCTGAAAGCGGAGAAAATAGACCTCTTGATCGCTCAAGTATCACGAAATATGAGTTGACCAACTGAGGAATCAAACGAGAAATTTGTTTTCAATACATCTTGAAACAGAGATTTTGATAGCAAATGGTTAACATTCAATAAACTAAGTACAAGTTAACTCAATTTCAATAACCCAGAAAACCAAGCAAAGTACGACAAACATGAGTAGATCTTCAACTTACCTGTTCATTTTGAAAAACAGCCTGACAACCAGAGCAAGTAAACATATTCTGAGGTGGTGAAGTAGGGTCTAACCCTGGCAACGCTTTCCATCGCAAATGTAACTCAACCGAGCGAAACAATGCCGCCTCAACGCGTTCTGCATCCTATAAGTAAAAAGTATTCTACTAACACTAACTCAGTAGAGTGCTTATCTAAAATTATTGGAGAAATTTACCTTATAGTGCACACCAGACCGAATATGCATTCCATCGACGAATAGAACTCCAATTCGTTGTTTTAAAGAATTGGTCAGCTTCATATGGTGAGCTAAGTCATCTTCAATCTCCTTCTACAGTAGAAAGAGGAAATTTATTAAAATATATAGATTAAGCACGCGAGAAAATTCGGTTGAGCTTCACTTTACAAATAAGAAAACCAGTCAGTTAAAATAAAACAGCAACAAAGGATCATTTCAGGTCTGTGGGGTCAAAATGCCATTGTAATCATATTAAATTGTGAGTCAAACTATTTCAAGTTGTTGTTTCTTGTCTTCAGAGGTCACCTAGACTTATTCAATCGTTAGTTCAGGTACTCGATTCTGTTTTAGAAAAAAGCATAGATGATGACTTCGTCTGCAAAGGCAAAGATCACGAAATCAATGCTCATTAGTCCACATCCATGAGTATTGATGACTAATTGTCATAATTATTTCTGGTCATTGTGAGAGATTGTGGAAAGTGAGTTCCTAACAACAGAGGTTCTAGAATACCTTCCATCTACTCACTTCAATATTATGGAGAATTTAAGGGTAAAAGTGATAGGTTAACGAACAGCAAATAACAGTTGGATTGGAGACTAACCCGCAGGAGATGCCTCGTAACCACATGAAACACGACCTCCGTCCGTCCATTATAGTAGTATACCGATGGTGAAGAATTCGCACAGAGTAGGCACGAGAACTTCTTCTCCACTCTACTGATGAGTTGTGACCAATCCTGCGATTCCGGAACCCCCGATACCACTGGAGTTGATGTGTGGATGATAGGCGGTGAAGAGGAGAAGGCGCAATCTTCGCGGAGACTCTCAATCGGAGGAGGAGAGAAGTCGGAGGTGGAAGGTTCTTCAAGGACACACCCATTATCGTCAAATTCCTCGTTATCATCGTCCTCGTAGCTGTTCTCAAGGTCATCAGCTGTGACTGAAGGGGGCTTGATTATATGCGCGAAGGGTGGAATGAATGTGGCGTTGGGCAGAGTTGTTGATGGCTCCACCGTCACCGTGTTGCGAGATAGTGTGATCCATCGAACCTTAACTCTGGCCTATTGAAGGTACATGAATAGTGGGTAGTTTCGCTGCTACATAGATACAAGTGTGAAGTGACCCATCCTAGGTAATTTGAATTTCATAAATAACCTAAGGATCCTTATTTCCTCCCCTTATATTCTTCACCAAATGATCAAACACTTGGAAGTCTGAGAATAATAGTAATACCTGTAGCTTAGGAGATAAGTCCAACTTATCGATGAGATAATATAAACCATCGGAAAACAGGCGGATAATTAATAATACGGACAAATGAAGTAAGAGTACCAAGTACTTGCAAATAATGTGCATTGATTTAATCGATTTTATAATTTACTTCGAACAGGAAGTAAGTATATTTTTTTCCCTTTCCGAAAAGAAATTGTTCACTGTCAAAGAAAAGATACTAAATCACAAAGGCGATGGGAAATTTTTGGTGGTTCATTTATTGTTACTACCACACGAATAGCTTGAAAAAAAAATTTTCTCCTGCTTGATTTATTGAATTTCAAGGCAACTCAAATTCGAAATAAATCTCGGACACCCTATTTAATGTTCAAAGAGCAATAACCATATTGAGTTGTTAATAACCTTTTAATAGTATTAAATCAATAAAGAAACAATTCGAAGGAGCGGGTAAATGTCTCAGACTACTGTTGAATTTCTTAGCAATGGCTGTTGATAAATAAGTACTACCTATTTGTAGTAAGTACATTTGAATTCAGTCTTGCTGTTATTTCTTCCCTGATAAGTTATACCAAAGGGCAAAAATTCAAGAGGGGGGGGGGGGCAGAAGATTGCTTCGCAGATCTAAAAGAGACAAACACAAAGATAGAGAAAAAGGTAAGGTGAGGTGAGTACTGTGGAAGGGGTTGAATATGACATACAGTGGGGTCATGGAAGTTTGAAGTCAGAAGTCAACTGCCAGTTAACAGACTTTTTGTCGTAAGAGTATACGTTGTCCAGGGTGCACCACGTGGAGGTAAGTCTATCACACACCCTCCCCCCCCCCCTTCACTGATAATAAAAGAGCGTAAAACACACAAGCAGGAAGTAGTCCCCAAGAGTATTAAACAAGACAATATTTCATGGCATAAAAAATTTAATACCTTATTACCCAGCGTAACAAATTACAAGTAAATTCTCATTTGAGAGCAAATAATTCGAAAAAATCTGTCATAATCTTTTGGTTGAGGTGACTTCTATCGTATTCATTAAAGACGGAATTATTTAAATTCCGTAAACTAGGTTTACCTTGGAAGTAATTTAACTCATTTTATACAACTTTCAAGCATTTTCCTGCATTTTAAGTGTTATTTGGTGCTCAATAGACTTACCTCCACGTGGTGCACCCTGGGCAACGTAT
>UZAE01012788.1:8209-31776 GCA_900617975.1 Rodentolepis nana | reverse complement strand
CTGATTGGGAGTGTTGTCATTTCACTTGCCAGTGAAAGAAATATAACTCTTCCTAACAAAAGACTAAGTTGTGCTTTCCAATTACCTTTGAAATCATTTGACTTACAAAGGCCAATTTAAACTTATTGACTTCAGGCTTCACAGAGGGGAAGGAACATCAAAGTAAAAAAAAAGTTGAGAGGGGGGGGGGACAGAAGAGGGTTTCAAAGATGTAAAGAGACAGACACAAACGTAGGAAAAAGGTGAGATGAGTACTGTGAAAGTAGTCGAATATGACACAATCAGTGGGGTGATGGTAGTTTGAAGTCAGAAGTCAACTGCCGGTTAATAGACTTTTTTGTCGTAGGAGTATAAGTTGCCCAGGGTGCACCACGTGGAGGTAAGTCTATCTCACACCAAACCTACAAAGTCCAATTTAAACTAATGCCAGATTGTTTCATTCTTCTGTAGTCTCTTCCATTTGCCAATAATTTCCCATGGTTCACTAGTCGAGGATTTGAAACATACAGAAGTCAGATTATTTATGGCTTATTTTGCAGCCAAAAGTGCGCAAACTGCCTTGTAAATTTGGGATTATTGAAAATCGATAAGTACAAACCTTCAGTCTTGAGAGCTATTACCAAGCACAGCATGATTTGATTTTAGAAAGTAATCTGTCTGTGCAAACCTTATTACATGGGTGACAACTGTTCAATCCCTGCCAACGCGTGTAACGATCACATCCGAAATCCTTTACTTCCCAATGGTGGTCTTCCAGTTGCGGGCAATCAAGCCTGTAACATCAATAACGATGGCAATCGTTGCGTACCTTCAGTTAATTCTGATATCGGTCCATATTTTACGTGCTTCTGCAGCGAAGACCGCTGGGTTGGTGATCTCTCGTTGAGCTACGACAACTGTCAAAAGAAAGTAACAAATTGTGACAAGATGATCTGCATCCACGGTCAGTGTGTCGACAGCTTGGATGGTAAAGAGGTATGTCAAGTGCTATTTATTTCTTAGTGAAACGCCCAATTAATGCCATCGTTCACAGAAATGGATTGATTAGCTACTTGTCGGAGTGATAATAGCTAATGATGACAGGTAGTGCCAATTAATGAGGCAAAATTTGGGTCACCTCGCCTTAGCATTCAAGTAATTAATGTTTATACCATTGACCATTCCTAGGGAGATTCGATGGAGGTAGAAAGGATTGAAAGTTATGATAGCCTCAGAATCAATGCTTTTGCGCAATCTTTTTTTTGGAGGGTATATGTGATTATTTTTTGTTTAAATTGATAGGCCATTTGTGTTTGCAATGAGGGCTATGAGGATTCACCGAATTGTGCAACATTCACGGGTATCTGGAGCACATGGAGTCCCTGGGGTCATTGCTTGCCTGCATGCGGAACAGAACGATGGGCTCTTCGATCTCGAAAATGTCTGTCTAGGGAGGGTGAACATTCTGGATGTCATGGCCCCTCCATCGAGTTCAGTGCATGTGATCCGCATGCCTGTGCTGGTGAGTTCACGATTCGAGATTGTTAAGTTACCTTATTAGGATATTGAATGATAGGGTTTCTCTTTTGACCACCCAGTGGTTAATGACTATCCTATTCTCACTGCAGCCTTCATTTTATATTAAAAAATACCATTCGTTCAACTTGGCGTACCAAGTTTTATGCAATGCAATTTCAAAAATGATAATAGGATATGAATAGCACAATAAAGCAAGAATAAATTATCTGTTTAGGAAACCAATCACTAGCAATGACGCATTATTGACGTAAAGCTGGTGGCCAATGAAATATTTACCCAGATTTTCTCTTCAAACCCTCAAAATTTTTACACTTTTGGTAGTTTAGTGTGGGATGAAGGATCACGATTGAGAGATCCCCATAAACACTAAGGACTAACAGATACATTAGAGCATAGAATTCGGACTCGTACAAAATAATCAGCCAGAAAGGAATATCTCAAAGTGAGAAAACGAGACAATATCAGACAAGCCTAATACTTCTCTATATTTTTGCACGCTTCAGTTGAAGAGGAAATCATGGTCTCCCAGTACTTCGGAGCTCGAGAAGTAACCCTTCAAGCTGTTTTCGTTCTCGCCGCGGTCAGTGCTGTGGGACTGGCTCTCTTCTGGCGATACAGGATCTACCCAAGCCTCGCTATTCGAATTCGACAGAATATACAGAAGGCACAAGAGAAAAACGATTAACTATTGTGATGAATTATCGGCGGTTTTGAACATTACTCCTTAATTAGAATTTTATGTTAAGCGTTGTCGTTTTGCAATCGATGAGAAAACTCTTCTAAGATGAATTCAATTCTGCTTTCTTCGAGGAATCAGGTCAATATAAACAACCCCTCCTCCCTAGGTTTTAATCAATTAACACTTATTTAAGGGCATTGCTTGACAAAATGCAGTGTAGCGATTTGCGAGTAAAGGAGGAGATTAAGAACTGGTTGATGCTTGACAGGTAACATCACCTTATGACGTCTGCGATCTTTAGTATTCGTGTTGATACCCATCATATTCACCTGTACTCAGAAATTTTGAGTCTGTTCAAAATTTCAGATTTAATAATAATGAGCAATACACTTGATGCAGAAGGTCTTTATAAATAAAAACAAAAAAAATAATAAAAAAGGCAATGAAGGGGGGGGGGGAGTTTATTTACAATTTTGCAATTCAGATTACAGGTCAGATTGTACAAAGTAGCACCGCCCAATTCAGATGCTGAAAATACCCAGAAGACTCTGACGCCATGCCTTCTCCTCATGCACTCCTGGAACCATTCTGGACTTGAAATTATCAGCAACAACAAGACAATCCTTTACGGCAGTTGAAGCTAAAGATATTCCTCTTTCCTCCAGATCCTTAACTAG
Organism: Rodentolepis nana; assembly: GCA_900617975.1. NCBI lineage: Eukaryota > Metazoa > Platyhelminthes > Cestoda > Cyclophyllidea > Hymenolepididae > Rodentolepis > Rodentolepis nana. The sequence continues at coordinate 28,902 of UZAE01012788.1, read as the reverse complement.
TTCGTCATTGAGATAGCGGCGAGAGATGGAAGAGGAGAGAAGGGATACCAAGTCAAATGGATCCTCTTCTTTATCTTCATGGGATTTCTAAAATACAGTAGAGAATCTACTAGTACATTTTCAGAGAGTGTTGCTACAAGGAAAGTTAATCTGAATCATGAACAATTCTCAAATCTACCACCAAGCATCGGACAAAAATACAAAAGGTCACTAATTTTAGAATAATAATAATAAGAGGAATACATCCGTTTAATTTTTAAAGACGAGTGCGATGGACTTACCTCCACGTATTCTCATACAGCAAAAAAGTCGATAAACTTTTCCCACTTTGATGTTCCTCCCCTCTGTGTAGCCCGAAGTCAGCTAAAGGGCTAGTGATAGGTGTCATAAAGCTCACCATTTGAAATGAGTTATAAATTTTTAAAGACAATACAACTATAGGTGGGAAGATAGCGTGGGTAAACCTATTCCTTTTAATTAGAAGTGTCAATAGCACTACGTTGTGGTCAAATGGCATAGCCCATCGACAGATGTTCAGCAATTCCTGGCATCTTAACAATTAATCAGGAAACAAAAACCACTATCAGCCTCCCCGCGAATGTGTGGTGATCTCCAAAGCGTCAAGTACGTGAAGAATTCATTGAAAAGTTGGTAGTGCCTTGTAGCCTAAGAATAACGAGTGGACACGCTGATTATCGCAAAGAAAACTAAACTTTCAAATAATACAGCAGATTCAGTAATAATTGCTCCAAATAAGTTTATTAGCACTCATACAATCATGAAGGCCCGTATGGCTGAACACTTACGTATCCAAAAAAAGAAGGAACTAACCTTGCAAAGGTCCAATTTGACCACTATATCATTAGCAAATAAAGAATTAAATCGTGACAATAGTTACTATAACCCCCCTCCCCCACCCCCCAAGACAAATGAAATCTTACTTTAATTTCTACTTAACTGTGGAAAAGAGGCTATCAATGGGAGCTGATGACGTTCTACGCAAATAACATATCCTTAATGGGCTTTCGCGTTGAAACCATAAAACTATTATTAGACTGAAGAATTTAACACGAAAAACCACCTCTGATTTATCATTATCGTCTTCGTCTGTTCGTCTTTCAAGCGAATCCCATGGAGTAGAAAGACACGCTTCCAACAATTGCTTTGGTCTCAAGGACGCAGCAGATGCCACCATTCTAATTGTACCTTCCTCTTCAATTAAGACATCAGAGAAGTCCACTTCATTGGCACCACTACTCCAAGTCTCAATCTGCTGATTCTTCTCCTGCAAACTGTCAGAGAGGTTCGATAGAAACTTGTCCAAACGAATTTCATTCTTATCGAGAGACTGCTTCGATCCTGAGGGTTCACCGACTGCCGTTGCATCTTGTTCTTGGCTAGAGGATTCTGTTTTGACCTCCTGCGATTGAAGTGAAGATGCATGAGATTGAGGCTGAAAATGACTCTGGAGTGCTGGTCCACGTTTAAACTGATTTGTTGGTCGAGGGAGGGGAATTGATCGTTTGGCCATCTCACCAGATAGAATGCCTGCAGGAAGTAGTTCTTCTAATTCAGCATCTGACGTGTCCTCCTTGAGGAGAGGTTTGAGCAAAGTGACCACAAATGGACTTAGGGAGCTTTTGGTGGAATTTTGTGTTGGGTTCTTGCCTTCTTCAGAAGAGGTAGGGGGTTTCACTGAAGATTGGCGAGAAACACTACGGCTCTAAATTACAACACGTGCACCTGTTATTGACATCAAAACTAAATTTATGTAAAAAAATGGATTTAAGCATTCGATTAGTGCAGGAATCTCATGATGCCTATCACCTCCTCCTTATTGTTCAACGTGAAGAAACCTTTGAATTCGTCATAAAATTACGAACATAATAAGAAAGAATTTTTTAATCCTTATAAGCACCCAACAATAATCAAACCTCACGAGGGGGGCAGAGAATAAAGTGTAGAGGTGTGACGTGTTCATTCCTTTTATCAAAATGTTGTTACCACTCTGCACTGAGATTTCTCTCATGTTCCTGCACTTTCACTCCTCATTTTAGTTGTGAGTTTGAAGTGGAATACCACAAAGTTTAACTCCACTGGAATACGAAAGAATTTCTGGAGTCGAAATTAAAATCAGTTAATTTTTTTCTCAAGATCATTAAACAGCATTTAATGGAGCATAAAATTATAAATTGCATTGAAAAAATAGGCCAAATGACGAAATGGTATTTTAACAAGAAGATATACTAGACTCTTAGTGGAATTTAGCAAAGAGCAATCAAAAAAAATTTTTTTCGAAAAAAATGGAAACTTTATCACTTATTAATAAAGTTCCCCGAAAGACTTCACTTACGAACTATTCGAATCTAATAAGATTGAGTCACCTTTAAGTGAATAAAACCTTAATATGTTTTAACAAAGCGAGCATTTGCTTCACACAAGATAGGAAACCGTTTGTCAACTATAGAACATTACAAAACAATGATTCCCTGTGGACCAGATACACATTAAGACAAAATTTTACTCCAAATGAATACTTACATGCTCGCGATTGAGAGAGTCAACGCTTTTCTCTTTATCATACTGATAACGGCTTTCCCTTTCATCCGCGTACTCGCGCCTGCGAGGTCTTTTATCCCTCGATTCTTTTCGCTCTTTATCATACGATCTATGTTTTCGATGTCCTTTCTTGGCCTCTTTAGTTCGAGTCCTTTCTCGATCCTTCCTTGAGTGCCTTTCTTCACTTTTGACTTCATGATAAGCCTTATGGCGTTTGCGTTCAGAGCTTAGTTCGAAGTCGGTTTCCTTCATGTCTTCTCCACGTTTTCGATTCCTATTATTGGAAGATGGGGAATGTCTATCGGCTAGACGTCGGTCCCGATCTCGAACGTAGCCGTCATGGCGATGATGGCGACTGCTACGGCGACGGTGATGATGACTTGAGTTAGAAGGAGTGGGAGACTCCCGCGGAGAGATAGGAAGCATACCATCATTTAAAGAAAGCTTATCTGAACTAAAGTAGCATAAATATTTAATTAAAGACCAGTGTGAGCGAAGCAATACATTTAAAAGCACGAGAAAAAGACCCACGAGTTTCGCCTAGGAGTTCCCGAAAGTGCTTTGGATTTATCTTGTAAACGTGGTGAGAGACAGGAAGCTTTCTCTGACATGCTTTTAACAGGTCGAAGCTAAGAAATTCCGAAGATATTTATCTATTTATATCCAAAGTAAAAAAGCACCCATAGGGCGATCGCCTAACTGTTTTGATTTGTCGTATATATATCCATAATTTTAAACAAAGAAAAAATAAAATTAGTTGATCTCAAGTTTGTACTATAAAATGCTTTTAGCAATTCAATTAAACATAGTTTATTTAGCTGCGAATTCCATCATCGACTTGTGAAATGTTTTAGCGTTTTGAGGTTTTCCTAAAACTCACTTAGCGCAAACATTTTCTGAAAATTTTGCAGAAAATTCATAACAACGGCATTTTATGTAGATGGTTTCATCATCAAAATCATCTTTAGTTATTTGTTCTTTTTTGGTTTTCCGTTTTTGTGTATAGCTAAGACCTCTCCCTATCATTTCCACTTCGGTAACAAATTTTATTTAACTCAAATCCCAAATTTAAACTAGTCAACAGCTGAACTTTTCGTATTCTTGCTTTAAATTACGTCTGTAAATAGACGTGTTTTATAAAGTCCAGGAAATATGATAGCCACCTCAAATGTTTTGTGCCTGCCCCTTTATACAGTCAATTAATGTCCTTATTTTGGATTTTCCCCGAATAGTTTTTTTATTTCAAAATTCGAGTTTATTTGTTGTTATCATTATCCCTTTATTTGACTTCAAGCTCTACAGAGAGAAGGAACAACGATGTCATAAATTGACTAGAGGGAAAAAGGAGTGGTTTAAATATGTAAAATGAGCGAGACTGAAGAAGAGAAAAATATTAAGTGACTAATGTGAAAGTGGTTAAATCTGACACACAATGGGCTCATTGTAATTTGTGGTCAATTGCCGGTATACAGACATTTTTGCCGTGTTAGTATACGTTTCCCAGAGTTCACCAAGTGGAGATAAGTCTATCACGCACCCTTTTTCCGAATATCAACTTACGCTAAATAGTCGGCATAACGGAGTGTACATTACAGTCCAGTTTTACTCCCTCTGTGAACATTCAATTTTTCTTCCTAGTTAATTCCGTGTCCTCCTCATTTTTATATTAACTTTTAAGTCCTTAATTTTGGTTAAAGAATTGCTCGCATGAAACTTCCTCTGAAGTTGACTTCTACACCGTTTTAATAACATAGCGTAGTCATTTTCTATTGTCTTCATTCCACTGCCCAAATTGTCAGACTATATTACAGAGCATGGGAGAGTATACTTAAGTTATCCTTAGGTTCCAAGTCTAATAAATTCCTATTGCAGACTGTAATGGGGTTGAATGTCTTCGTATGTTATCGATCGCCACAATTTAGAGCTCACATTCAATTCAATTTAGAGGTCACATGCGGTGATTCATGCCTTCTTTTTCCCTTCTGACAATGGCGCTCCCATGACTGAAAATGAACACAAAATAGTCAAGTGGAAACAATATATCTCAATCGAACCTACTTTCCTTCTTATGTAAAACGGATTTTAATGCCAATCTTTTTATTTTCGAACTGCCTTTTGCCTCAATTTAGTTTTGTTTTTCAGTTTGCAACCAAAAGTAACTCCACCCTTTTCAGCCTATAATCCTAGATCATGGCTCAATTATTCAACAACAAAACAAGGTTTCACAAAATTTTATTAAGAATAAAACTTTGGCCAAACTCGTACTTCAATCTTGTCCTCGGTGATAGAGCTAGAGGAAAAGGGCTTTAAAGAGACATAAAAGAGATCAAATGGGAGAGGGCATTGAAGGGTGAACACAAAACAACGTGGAGACAGTAAAGAGAAAACAAAAATGCAGCAAATTTGTGTTGCAACACCAAAACCTGCATCGATTCTGTATTTGTTAAGTTAAAATCAGGATACTATTCATAGAGAAAAACAAAACGAGGGAAAGAGAGCTCGGTATTTTTTTTCAGGCCTGTATTTCATCACATCCACGCCCGTCCAGCAGGTGAAACAACACTACTACTGATATTTAGCGAGTACGGTGTATTACCTCATCACTATCAATAGCAGCCATATTGAATATGTCGTCCTAAAGCTGGACATATGCGCATCAATAATTAAGGGAGAGAAAAATAGAAGGAAGAATACATTTGCACATGTATATAGAGAACTCTAGGAGATTAAAGTAAAAAAGAAACTGTTTTGATTATCGACTAAAAGGTATTATAAAAACACCAATATCATCGATTCCCTGTATAGCCGGTTGAGGTTTACGATTTGAGTTAGGTGGAGAAATGGAGTTTGAGAATTATCATCTCCCTAGTCCTATAGAAACTGCTGAAGATTGAAAAAAGGGAGAAGGACAGCGAGTATCATTGTCGGACAAGAGTGGAGGGTAAACATTTTCCTGTATTTGGCTTCGAGCTTCAAAATTTTAAGAAAAATAATAAGATCAGGGAATTTAAAATGCAGGTTGCTTAGACGATGGATGAGAAGCCTGGGCTGAACAGGAGACGTTAGGTGGAGCAGAAATTTCAGCCGAAGATACATATTCACCGGGATTTTCAGGGGCGACACCATTGGACTTTCCTGAGGTTTGATTCATGTAGGCAACACTTGCCTCTTCGTAGGGTCGGCGAAGCACTGATTGATTGAGCTGTTCAATAGCTACAGTGTTCTCAATTATTGCGGCTGCGTAATTCGCATTCATTTGGTCACCGGAGATAGCTAGTACCCTGCTTTGAATACCCGAGATGTAGACAGGTTTTGGAGAGACTCGGATGAGAGTATTTGTTTGCGTTTGCAGATCAATTAATAAACGACCTTGAGGACCGGAAATACGACCAATCAGATTTTCAGGAACCTAAAAATAACAAAATTATAAGTACTGTATACGCGTCACGACTTGGTGTTTTGGGATCTAATTTGAAACTAATTGAGTTTTAAAGTAGAACATTCTACGGCTGAAATATTTAAATATATTAATGACCTGATCAGTATGCCAAGCAGGTTGGACAAATTCCATGAGCGAGTATAATGGAAACCATGTTTTACCTGTGCTCGGTCGAAATTAAAAATGAATTAAGGACTAAATTGTGAAAATGTACTTTGGAATCAGCTAAAAATATCTCGCGAAATGAAAGGAATACAATACAGAAAAGTTGAATGTTTCAATGAAACTCGATTATTCTTTATTACAACAATTTAAATGTTGAGTTTAATTTTGAAGTCAGTTTATTTATAGAATTATATACGACACTACGAGAGAAAATGAAATTCTTGTGAGATGGAAAGCACATTAGAACTTGAACAGGGAATACTTCAAGAAATCGACCCTGAGACCATCGAAGGCTCCTTACTCTCGAAATTTCAGTAAGCTATTAACTCCGGAGAAGTGTAATCAGCAATTAACACTAAAGAAATAATCAATATGATTAGTCATTGTTACAATCGTCATCTCAACCTGGGCATTTGGAGGCTAAATACTATGCTATTACATAAAGGAGACCTGACGTAACGCCACCAAATTGTTTAGCGATTTGTCTCAGTTATACACCACCTCCCCCGGGATATCACATTTCCCTCTGTTCTGCCCATGTCACCATTTACGTTTTCCCACGTGTATTTAGAATATGCAGGGAATTTAGTTCCTCAACCCCCCCCCCCCCCTCTATGATAAACTGTTATCGCAATTCGCCAACAGATGTTGACCACTTTGCTACCCCCATTCCAATTGTTCTGCAAACGAAGAATTCTTCCACCTTCTTTGGGTTATCGGCTTTTGTCCCTGCATAAATCCAATTGCCCTTTTCCACTTGGTTTCAATTTCCGTTTTCCGGTTACAAGACTGTTACTGTCGTTTTGTTGTTTGCTAGTAAATTGCTCTTTCACTATTCCGCATTGGCCTCTCCTTAATTACTTGGGTTTATTAATATAATTTGTGCTCAATCCCATGCCCCCAACTCAGTCCAGTGAAGTTCTTGAACGACCATCATCTCTTCAATGGGCGTTATATATTCAGCTACATAGGATAGTAGTGCGATAGTTTAATCAAATCTTTCGAAAATCTCTGCTCACTAGGATTTCTCTTGTGTATAAAAGACCCCCGGCACCTCCAGTAGAAGATCTCAATAATTGAGCCCCAGCTGCGGACGGAGCTGCAACAACCGCATTTGAGTTCACCACTCCGCCAACACTCGCGTATAGTCCCATCAGAGCCGCTGCAGAAGCCGTTAAGTAGGCCTGCTGATCACCGCCTCCACCTCCTCCCTTAGTGCATTCCTCCCATGCCGCCACAGTGGCACTGTTAACGTCCACAACATCACTCGGATTCCTCTGCCCCGTGTCAAAGATTCCCAATGCTTCAGCACTTTGGGCAGTACCTGCGGTGGGGTTTGTTGAAGCTCCACTGGGAACACCTCGAGCTACAGAGGCAAGAACAGCAGTGGCTTGAAGAGTTGGCGCGTCAGGAGTGGCAGAAGACGGTGGAGAGGGACTGGCGAAGGCTGGCGCTGATTGTTGAATAGACATGAAGGGGGGAGCTGCGTAAGCTGTCGTGTAGGGACCTCGTCCGCTAAGGTACTGCGAAGGTGGAAAACGGGCCTGTGGTCCACCGGCTGCTGCCGCTGCTACAGCTGCTGGCATGAGGGAATCAAACATCGCGGCTGAAACAAGTAAGCGCCAAGTTGTCAAGAGGCATGAATGACTTCTCAACTCATTAAATGCAATAGGTAGAGATATGAGTGATATAGTCAAAATTAGATTGTTCCTTTGATCAATTTAATCCATTTTCCTAACTTGGCTTGTTAATTGCCGTATTAAACTCCTTGAAGAAAGTAAGTGCTACTGAATATATGTCAAATGCACAAATAAAGGATTGAGAATGGAACAGAAGGGAACAGTTTCCAGACGTCCCAGTTGAGGACCATTACACAAATGAGATATTCCAGAGCACCAACTCCAGGATTTACGAGGTTGCATGTTAGTAGAAATCTAATGGTGCACTATCTTAAACATGGGGTGTGCGATAGACTTACCTCCACGTGGTGCACCCTGGGCAACGTATACTCATACGGCAAAAAAGTCTAACACCCTGGGCAACGTATACTCATGCGACAAAAAAGTCTAAACGTGGTGCACCCTGGGCAACGCATACTCATACGGCAAAATGTGGTGCACCCTGGGCAACGTATACTCATACGGCAAAAAAGTCTATTAATTGGCAGTTGACTTCTGACTTCAAACTACCACAACCCCACTATATGAAATATTCGGCTACTTCCAGAGTACCCACCTCACCTTTTTTCTACCATTGTCTCTCTCTCTCTCTCTTTTACACCTTTGAAACACTATTCTGTCCCCTCCCCCCGCCTTCTCGACTTTTTTCACTTTGATGTTTCTCACTATGATGTTCCTCTCATCTGTGAAGCCTGAAGCCAACTAAAGGGCTAATGATAACCATCAAAACGCCTGTCATTTGATATAATAATAATAATAATCTTAAACATAATTAGGGGAAAATGCTTCCTGTTTGCAAGCTGGGCGTTTGACACGTTCATAATTTCGCAGTCACTCTGAATTAAGCCTAAATCGGCTCACTCTCAACAAAGAGTATAACGGCAGACTTGTAAATAGAATTGCTTGAATATGCAACAAATAATTAGTTACATGATTAGCCAATAATTAAAGTGATCGCTTTCAGTTAAGAAAAAACACGTATTCATTGAACGAATTGAAATCACCCAATGTAGATGGATGTACGTATTAGAAAGAAATTGCAAATTCTTGTGTAGCATGCAAGCTGTCCGTTGGGAAAGACACGTCTAGTGCCAACATCCGGGATATTAGGGACATAATCTTTTCCCCCTGTACAATACTGGTGTTTCGAGATAGTACTGAGCACAACTATCTATCGGTACGCCTTGTGGAGTAAGTGTGGAGGAAATCGTTAGCTTCATCCCATCTACACTGGACCATATATTCAATTGGATTACCATGTTCACGCTCGGTTATATAAGATCACGGGGGGGTAAGAAACAGTCACTTCAATCATTAGCTAATCAGGCAGTCGACAAAATTTTTATCCGGTTTTTTTTCTGCATTATCAACAATCCCCCCCCCCTCCAATAAGCGAGGCCATTTTGTCAGTAAAAAATCGATCGTTTGCAATACAGACCATTTTTCCTTGGCCTTGAGTCTAGCCCCCATGTTGTTTTACTAACTGCCAATTGAAAAGGTAGTAACATTTGAAATTCAACTTTTAGGATTTGAAATCCCTTACAACCTTCGCAACCTCTTGCTTTTGCAAATCACTTTGAGTAAAAAATGACTAATGGAAATGTCCTAGTTTGAAAGGATTTCTTTTAGCCTCTTTCACCATTTGTTTTTTTTCAGTTAAGACGATTTAGCTCAGTCGGTCGCTTCATCGGACCTCTTTGTGGAAGATTTAAGACTCACGAATCCAGGTCTCTACGCGTCCTGTTTGAAACAGTGATTAAAGCAGTCATTGGCTTTAATTAACTTCACCTCTTGGGGATAATTGCAATGATATTCTAAAAATTGGACACTTACCCGGAAGTAAGTCAAATGTAGAATTAAAGTTCATATTTTTGTATTCTTTTTATAAAATCAAACTAGCAAATTGAGCCACAACCAAATATGTTCCAATGGTGAAGATCGGGCCTTAACTTGGATTCGAAAAGAGAAATGAAGGAGGACTTAATTTGCAGATCTTCAAATTCTTATTGTTGTTATTTTCTACGCTAACTAAGACTATAAAATATATAAACATTAAAAAGTGCTATTTAGAACAGCCATAATTTGGTCCTTTAGCCTCAATTATGACTAATCCCACCTAGAATAGCAGGCACATATCTACGTATGAAAGGAAACTTACAGAAAAAAAACTTGTCAAATTCCAAAAAAAATCAAAAGAAAAAGAGAAAAACAGATGAATTGCGAGGAGGAGGCATGGAAGCTTTCAAAATATTGAAAGGCTCTTCTGTTCCCCACCCCTTTCTGTTACTTCCATAAACCTGCCCTCTGTGAAGCTCCGAAGTCAGCTAAATGGCTAATGGTAGCTATCAAAACGCCTGCCATTTGAAATAAAATAAATTTCTCAAAGAAGCCACAATTCTAATGAAATTTACCCAAATAATAACAACAAATCATTCAGAACTTAGACCTACAACAGCCACACTTTACACAATTAGTAGCATTAAATGCTACTGCGGGAATAAAACTTCAATATAATTTAAACTTGTTTCACGCTTGAGAAGACAGGAAAAAGGGCATAGGTAAACCCGAGGGAGAATCGGCGGGCTAAACATCCTCAAAATGACTCATTTTTAACAACCCTGCAATTTCATCAAAAAAGTTTACACTTTCAACAATAACTACTGTGTTACGAGACAAACAAAGCTGCTAATTACAGGGTAAAATGGGTTTGATCCAGGTTTATCTAATTACTTGGAGGATACGATTAACGCTAAGTTAGCTCTGAGGAGAAGTATTTAGCATTTAATCGATTGAATGTCTTTGAAGTTCAATAGATTTTGAAGTGGAGTGGGAGTAATTAGTAGAAAGATGGCGAATGAATTGTGTGTTGGATGAAATAAGGTGAAAGGTAATCTTGATCACTTGCATCCTAAACCGATATTCCACACTGTGCTTCACCAACCCCGGGTCTGAATGTGTCTGTAAAATAATATTCCTTGAGATCTAGCACCAAGTAGTGGGACACTCAACATTTGCGGGATAAGGAATGCAATTGAAATTTAGCGATTCTGAGATTTAATAGCAATCAACTATCATAAGTTCATTGGTCCTAGGATAAATTACAAAAATTTAAGAGTTTTGGGCGAATAATGTTGCCTGAGCACAGAGAAACGCGTACCATTCAAAATAAATATGGAGCGCTGATGAATTTGTAAGTACTTGTTTAAGTTAAAATGGGGTGTGCGACAGACATACCACCACGTGATGCTCCCTGGGCAACGTATACTCAAACGGCAAAAAGTCTATAAACTGGCAGTTGACAACTGCCTTCAAACTACCATCACCTATAAACTGGCAGTTGACTTCTGACTTCAAACTGCCATGATCCCACTGTATGTCATATTCGACTACTTCCACAGTACTCACATTATTAACTGGCAGTTAACTTCTCACTTCAAACTACCATCACCCTAAGCGGCAGTTGACAACTGCCTTCAAACTACCATCACCCCCACTGTATGTCAAATTCGACTACTTCCACAGTACTCACCTCTCCTTTTTCCTACCTTTGTATCTATCTCTTTTACATCTTTGATACACTCTTCTATCCCTCCTCTCTCGATTTTTTTTATTTTGTTATTCCTTCCCTTTGTGAAGCCCGAAGACAACTAAAGGGATAATGATAGCTATTAAAATATGATCATTAACGCTTAAACCAAATAAAATCGAATAAATAAGTCAGAAATAAACCATGTTTCACACGATATTTAAAAATATCACGATTCCAGACAGTGAACGTTTGTATTAAAAAAAAACATTTTTTAAGGAAAAGCCGCTACTAGAAGCTTTCAAACAGCCAATTTTAATTGATTACTTCATGGAATTAAACTCAAATTGAATTCAAACATATTTTGATTATCGATTTTAACATTTTTGTTTGTCTACAGAGATGCTTAATCGTTTGGAGAATGAATTTACACAGTTGTGCCGAGTTAGCGCATTTAAGTATTTCCAGTGCTCAGGTTGAATTAACTCCATTTCACATAGGAGGACACCCATCACCTATTTTCTCAAGCAAAGTGTCGAATTAAGATAAGAATACAAGAAATATATCCTATGAAATGACTTGGTTAATTAATTTACCGGCTCCTTAAACGTACCTCAATTGAAAAATAGACCTTACTGAGAGTAAAAGACGCAAGGCAAAATACCCAGGAAATGTGCTCAATAACCCACCAGGAAGGAAAGCAGGATTTGAGCAAAACGATCCCAGCGATGCAGCAGCAGTTGCCAGTGGCGACGCCGACGAGGCCTGCTGTGATTGTTGTTGCTGTTGTTGTTGTTGTTGATGATGATTAGCAGTGACAATAGCTCCCGTAGCGGTTGGCAAATTGCCTGCTCCACCACCCATCTGCAAATAGGTGTTCAACGCCGCATTCTGCTGGGCCTGTTGAACTTGTTGAGCCTGCTGCTGTACTTGAACTTGTTGTTGCTGAATTGCACTCAATTGATCACTGCCATTGACAAGTTGCAGGATCAAGGCAGCATCCATAGGGTTCAGGGGAGCCGCGAGAGGTCCCAGAAGATAAGGGTTGACAGCAGCTAGGGAAGAGGCGTCAGGACGAAGAAGGAGATTACTGGGGGTGGTAGTGATAAAGGGAAAGGCAAAGGGAGACCCTGTGGGATAGACACTGGAAACTGGACCACGAACATCGGCGTAGGAGAGATTTGGGCAAGAGGAGGATTGGGGATCGGAGGCAATCACAGCGAGAATGAGATCCATTGCAGCACGCATCTGGTGCAGCTCACCTTAGAATAAGAGATAATATTTGGTGGTATATAAATCAATATTCTCTAAGTTCACAAATTTATGCTAGCTATGCTCGTTGAATTATTGGGTTTTCCTAACCCTCAAGTTCATTTAGGAATGTGCTTTCAAATACATTGAGTTAAGAGAGAGTGCGTAATAGACTTACTTCCACGTGGTGCATCCTGGTCAACGTATACCCATATGGCAAAATAGTTCATAAACCGGTAGTTGATTTCTGACTACAAACTACCATGACCCCACTGTATGTATTATTCGATCACTTCCACAATACTCACCTTGCCCTTTTCTCCCTACCTTTGTGTTTATCTCTTTTACACCCGTGAATCACACTTCTCTCCCTATCACTCCTCGACTTTCCATGACTTTGATGTCTCTCTCACCCCTCCACCCCTCCTCTTTGAAGCTCACTCGTGGTGTTCCAACTAAAGAGCAAATTGATAACTGACATAAAGTTTGCCATTTGATATAAATATTGAGTGGAGTGAAGTGAAGTGTCCCAGTGATCCTAGTAAAAATTACCTTTCAAGAATCAGATTAAGCCAATGAATTTGGTTATTTGGTTAATTAAGCGCTAACTGATGGGTATCGAAATTATGACCTCTAGATGCCTATTTTTTATCACTACAACATATAATTTGTGTCACAGGTAACAATGACCAGATTTTTGTCTTACTTTTATTCATTAAAATAAGGAAATATAAACAAAAAAGAACCAACAAAAAAATTTTGTGGAAAGAAATAAACCCACCAATTAATTAATTAATTGATTCTACCAATAAGTACTTCTGAGTGATTGGGAGTAGTTTCAAATGCACTAAAGCATGGCCAAATTGTTGCTTTTTTAAATAACCAATTGCTTAATCACATTTATTAACCATCTACCAGCTGATGTTGACCTATAAATAAATGAGTGGAATGTGCTTATAAAAAGATGGTTTGACAGGACTCGAGTCCCCCCCCCCCCAAAGCAGTTTTATATATCTGAGTTTTTTAACACGCTTTCCTAAATAGGTTTTGATAATTGCTATTATTATTATTGTCATTTATTATTATTTAAGTGACACAAAAATAGCTCCGACAAGATAAAAACCTCCTGTTTTTGCGCGGGAGACCAATATTCGAAAGCAGATGTATGGAGATCATTGGCATAAAAGGATTCTATTCTAATTGGGGGAAATTTTTCTCCAAAGGAAATAAAGACAGATGGCCAATTAAATCCAGATGATAATAGTAAAACCTTATTAGACGGCAACATTGATACACCCATCTTCACAATACTAGCCTTTTTCAAATGAGGAGGCAAGAAAATCCGTCCACACGGATACATATAGACAAAATCGGAATGACTTCCACACCNCCCCCCCCCCCCCCCCCCCCCCCCATCCTCCAACCAATAGCTCGACTAATTGCAATTTCAGTGAATTAGTGTCCACTTGACGTCGCTATGAAAACATAACAGTCAACAATCCCTCCCAAATATAACAATAACCACTTGACTTCGTTGCTAAGGTCAGTAATTGCCTCCATTCAGAAGGTTTTTGAATGTTTGGTGATTGTTAACGGTTAGAAAGTGCTCATTCTCTAAGAAAAAATTCCTGGATCAATCAGAGGTTTTAATTTTCAGAAGAGTGTAGGAGAAAAGATTGATCCGCATTCCAAACAGTGTACACAACTAATTAAGTTTTACATAGTTTTTAAATTGGCGAAGATTAGATGAATTGGAAGTGTATATTAGAGACGGGTTATTTAGAAGATATATGCCTATTCCTTCGCATTTAAGCACTACCAAATACTTCTGAACAATTTTTGTACGTTATACAACTGCAAATCGAGAATAAAATTCTCCAGGTGACTTGCTTGAGTTCGTGAAACGCCTTTCATGGGCCTAATAAATTAACCAATCATTTTTTAGCTTTAAATCCAAATGATTGATGCAGAAAATCAGTAATTTATTTTATGGTTTAATGGCAAAAAAATTACGGCAAAAAATATTACTTTTTAGAATTTGCAAGGTGGGAAATCTGTAGTGTGTAGTGGCTTAAAGTAAACAAATTTTGTCATTCTAGTACGAATCATCGGAATAGGAAGATTATTTCAAAAATTAATTTAATCTCAATGAAGCTTAACTTTTCAAAATAAAACTTTTGAATTTAGTGGAATTTTGTTAAAATGCCAAATTTTGACAGTCGATTTCGCATATAGACATCTCAAATTGTTCACTGTCGTGTCAAAGCAAATGGCTCCACTTTTTAAAGTGGAAATATTTGCTTTGCAAAAGCGTAATTTACAGTATAGAAGCTCCAAGATGATTTTAAGTTATCACCGCACAGTAGAATTCTAAAACCAATTATTTGGAAATAAAGATGGCGAAAAGACCTGTTGCAGGATCTTTAAAGGGACTTGGAACTGCTGAACACTTATGAACCTTCAGCATTTCAAATGAAATATTGGTAAATCATATCAAATAAGATAAGTACTTTCAATGAAAGAAATAGCTACAAGAAAAGGTAAGATTTCTGAACCCCAAATATTAAGCTCTTCTAAAAAGGAATCCTGAGAGAATGAAGGTGGATATTTTGGGGGGGGGGATTGGTTAATGCAATCTCTCCTGAAAATGTAATAACTTCAATTTTTCACCCAATAAAGAGCTACTTAATCTCTCCCCGGTCTGATTGGTGGTTGTTGTCTCTGTATTATTTCAGTGTAGAATCAGGGAATAAGGCCTCTTTAATTCACGATATCTTGAGCAGACTTTGATTTCTTCTAGCAACGAGCGCAGCTAGCTTGTTGTATCTACTCAACTGTAATCGATTTTGATAATATTGATTTTTTAAGTGACCTCCAATGAAGGTTAGTTGGTTGCTTTGTTGGGGGGAATTCCATTAGCTACATCCTTTTAGATACTCCTGGATCAACTTTGAGAGCTCTCATTAGTACAATTCCTAAGCACAAAACTTGTTTTGTAAGACAATGAAAGTCTAATTAGGGCGTAATTAGGTAGAGTCAAAGGTTTCTCCCCGAGGGATTCAAAAAGAAGTACTAACGAAGGCGGATGTTTGCCAACCGGCTTGTCATCTGAATGGCAGGCAAAGTACAAATTGGTGTTTTCTAAAACACCTGAAAGACTGAACACGACACAAAATTCCATCAGACTAAATCATGACATAGTAACATTGTCACGTGCACCGTTAAAGCACGTATGTAGCCAAATGTAGCTAGAGAACTTGCTGACATTTTGAAATTATTCGATCGTTCAATAGTAGCTGGACTCCGCAAACCTTGAATTCTCACACCACTCAATGGAAGAAGTATCTCCGAAATCTAAGCATTTTAAAATTAGAATAGGGAAACAGCGGACTACACCCAAAAAAGGTAAAAATGGGTGTAATTTGAAAACAAATTTCACATTTTTTTGAGGCACGAAACATCGGCATACATTTCCCTTCCAATTGGTGACCTTCCTCCGATTCTCCCATTCGACAGCTCTTCAACTGCTTCCAATGCTTAGGCACGAAAAAATGGGAGGAAAAATTATAATTCTTGCCTGAAATGTCTTTCACCAATGCACTACACTCTGGGAACGCTTCTAAGTTCGAAAATGCATGAATAACGATGACCTATCTCATAAGTAGGTCTTGAGAAAGACAAAGTCCCATAAGTTATAAATCACTGAAGGTCTTAATGGGATTTTGGAGGTGAAGAAAACTAACATGGTAATGTAGAATTTCCAGGTTACCCCAACTACCAAATAATGGACTTATTCGATGTCGAAGTTGTAATTAAAAGGTACTTCCCATTTTAGAGATATCTGAATGCCTAGAGATTCAGGTTATGGACATACTTTGGATTGCGAAAACCTTTTTCTGGATTCCAAATTTGCAGAAGCACATACTCTGATCGATACGTGGATCCCTAAGAAACGGTAAGCAAAATTTATAAAAAAAAATACAATGGACCCCGAGTGATATTTGAATTCGCAGTGAATTTCTCACTACACGGGTAGTAACTCAAGTAGGAAACATACAATGAAGTTGTGTATATTCACCTTAAATTCTTTTCTTAAAATAAAAATAAAACTACTTATTCAATTTCTCAATCAGTCACTAGAGGACTTAATGGAAATCAAATTGACAGAAACATGACAGTACACATTTCATTCAGTGTTTAAATCAACTTATCAAATAATGTTATTAAAGTTAATACACCAATTTAACCTGGTGCGTTAAAATTAAATAATGTAATTTATTATCGCTCGCATTCAATGACTTCCTCCAACAGGGAATAATTCATTCACTTAAAGGAGATAGCGAATGTCATACGAGGGGTTTTGTAAAAGAGATAAAAAAATCCGTTTTAGAGAGACTGCCCATTATTAAAGTCCCTACCCCCCACCACCCCCCAACCCCCACCCCAACCTTCGCTCCAAATATGGAAGTTTTTATATTACACAGATGAATTGACAAGGAAATGATATTTAGAAAGAGGATGAAGCGCAATTGTCAGGCAAAATATGTGCTATCTTATCTTAAAGCCAATTACAAGACGAGAAGGAAGAACAGATTACGAAAACGGGAAGTCAAATACCTGAGAGTGAGTCATGCAGGAATGAGCTGTGCTCGAAATATTTTATTCAAATCAGTTCTGCCTGCACCTCCTTTTATTGCCACGTATTCAATAAATGATACAACATTTTTAACACTACTAGAGTAGTTCAAATCGATCTAAGGAAAAATGACTCGTTGTTCATAAAAAGATGGTATTTTAATTTTAGTATTCACAAGGAGAAGCAACTGAGACTGCGAACAGTCGAATAGTTCGATGAGGGTTATGGAGGTTTATTCATTTATGATGGCTTTCATTAGCCCTTTAGTTGACTTTAAACATCACAGAGGCGAGGTACAGACAAGGTCATAAGAAAGTAGAAAGGGAAACAAGAGTAATTCACAGATGTAAAAGAGATAAACACAAAGGTAGAGAGAAAAAGGTTAGGTGAGTACTATGGAAGTGGTGGAATATGACATCAAATTGGGTCATGGTAGTTTGAAGTCAGAGTTCAACTGTCGGCTAATAGACCTTTTTGCCGTATGAGTATACGTTGCTCACGATAAGGGTTTTAGAGGTAGATATAGAGTAAAAGTTAGATGTAAATCCAATATATCTAAAGCTGAATATCATCTAGATTTCTTAATCCTTTTCTGCATTCTTATGCCATGAGAGAATTCATGTCAACAGGGTCAATTGAAGAGTTATTTTAATTTGAACGGTCAAATCAGAGATAATGAGTTCAATTTTTATCGATTAGCCAACATAGAGGGTAAACACTCATCCAAACGGACTTGGAAATTATCTTATTTTTTGATCGTACAATCTACTAATTAACAAGACAAAATAATACTGGACATTTTATGGTATTAATCGAGATATACGCTCAAAAGTCCATATATTTAAATCACTACTACAGAGAAGGAGCTAAATGATGCATGGAAAATTGGGTAAGAGATGGAGAGTGAATTGAGCTAGTCATTAATAATCCCACAACCTGTCAGGTGGAGGTAGCGAGTGAAAGGAAGGGGAGAAGAGGCTGGAATTTTAATAGCAAGTAAACAGGCACGGATGATTGGATTATTTCTTTCCTCCTCTCAAGCTCTATTTATAACGCTATGGTCGGTGACAAACGAGATAAAACCCTAACAGCAAAACAGGCAAACATCTTAGTCCCCCATCTATTTAGCCATGTCTGCAACACTCCTGCCTATATAATAATCATA
Source organism: Rodentolepis nana (assembly GCA_900617975.1). Classification (NCBI taxonomy): domain Eukaryota; kingdom Metazoa; phylum Platyhelminthes; class Cestoda; order Cyclophyllidea; family Hymenolepididae; genus Rodentolepis; species Rodentolepis nana. Next base: position 10,482 of record UZAE01012788.1, on the reverse strand, counting down.
GATCCCTGGGGTGTGCGATAGACTTACCTCCACGTGGTGCACCCTGGGCAACGTATACTCATACGGCAAAAAAAGTCTATTAATCGGCAGTTGACTTCGGACTTCAAACTACCATCACCCCACTGTATGTCATATTCGATTACTTTCACAGTACTTACCTTTTTACTACCTTTGTGTCTGTCTGTCTCTTTTACGTCTGTGAATCATTATTCTCTCCCTCTCGACTTTTTACCACTTGGATGTTCATCTTCCTTTCCGTGAAGCCCGAAGTCAACTAAAGGGCTAATGATACCTATCATAACGCCTGCCATTTGAAATAAATATATCATAGATCCCTAAAGTTCAGTTAATGCTCCACTCCCCCCAACTTCAATGCCCTTAAAAATAACTGCGAAATTTTGCTGGAGGTATGGATTTCGATGAACTAAGGTGACAAACACATCGATGGAAGGACCTCTGATAAAATCGGATGCAAAAGGAAAGAATTGCTAGCTTGGATTTACGTGAAGGCGGGAAAACTTCCGCGCATTTCAATTTTCAAATCTTTACGCATATTACGGCCCCGCTATTCCAATATTTTCCGCACCTACACTAAACTACTTCTAAATTACAATACTTCAAAATGCAAGATTACGCTTTAATGAGCAAAGGCAGTTAATAAAAGCATTCATTAATTGTTAAGCAAAATAAACAAATGGAATCGCGGAAATTGGGAAAAGGGTATCATCACCCGACCCTGAACGGAATTTCAAAGGCGGTAGATAGGATTTAAGATAGAATTAAAAAAAGCACATTTTGCGCATAAATCAAAGGGAGAGCTCTTCTCCGTCTCATGACTAAGTCCACATCACTTGTGTCCAGAAATGCCCAATTTTATTATATATATATTTTTTGCCACGTATTGGAGCCAATTAGATTAATTAAGTGAAATGCACCGACCAACAGTCAGTGCAAAGTATTCTACGGAAGCGGGAAAAAAGGCACCAGCGTTTGGACGAATTAGTAACGAACTTAAAGGTCACTTTAAAAAAAGCAAATACCCCGCACACCAATTGTGAGACATTGCGTTCAAACAAATATCCTTTGCGCAAATCCGCCATCTTTGAATTTCATATCAGAAAGGGAATTCGACTAAGCACTTTATATAACTACAACGCTACCAAAAAAGAGTCATTGTGGAGGTCAATTGAGGACAAAAGCGTCTTGAATTGGTTCAATATATAATACGCTTTCTTATTAGTAACTGAGATGGTGAGACAGACTTGCCTCCACGTGATGCACCCCGGGCAACGTATACTCATATGGCAAAAAGTCTATAAACCGGCAGTTCACTTCTGACTTCAAGCTATCATGAACCAACTGCAAGTCGTATTCGACCACTTCCATAGTACTCAACTTACCTTTTCTCTGCCTTTGTGTCCGTCTTTCTCTTCTATATCTGTGAAACATTATTCTGTTCCCCCTCTCGATCTTTTCTAATTTCAAAGATCCTCTCCTCTGTGAAGCCCGAAGTTAGCTAAGGGCCCGGTGGTAACTACCCAAACGTCGGCCATTTGATATAAATAAACAAAAAATATTTCTAGCCCAATTAAATCTATCATTAATTTTTGTGTTAAATTGGAATGTTGTGTGTAAGGGAAGTCCGCTTATAGACTGTAAAGGATTCGCGCGTTAATATGACAGAGATAAAAAACGTCAAGAGTGTTAGAACATACCCGCAACAATAACACAGCGTTCCGGGAGAGAGAATTCGCGAGATTTCTGAGAGATTTGGACATAAGCCTCCGAACGCTCCTTTATTTCCTGTATGTACGTCCCATTCTTTCCAATTATCATTCCGGCCGTGCTATTTGGAACTAGGATCTTCACCTAGAATTGAAGGAGAAATTAAATTTTTATATTAATTAAACTAAGCAGAAGTCAAAATTCAATCTCTCGACAATGGGAGCACTGTTTTCAAATAGCAGTTTTAGTACAAAACTTTGTTTGATGTCGTAAAAAAGGGTATTTTATAATGTCATTTCAATCTTCTCCCCATTGAATTGTCCGTGAACTGTTTTAGGATTATCGATAAACTAAAAGCCTTAGTCATTCAAGTTGTGTTCAGTAAAGTTTATTATTTATTTATATCAAATGGCAGGCGTCTTGATGGTTATCATTAGCCCTTTAGTTGACTTCAGGCTTCACGTAGGGGAGGAGGAACATCAAATTGAAAACTGCCAGTTAATAGACTTTTTGCCGTATGAGTATACGTTGCCCAGGGGGCACCACGT
>UZAE01012787.1:0-31799 GCA_900617975.1 Rodentolepis nana | reverse complement strand
TCATTCTGTATTGGGATCTATTTGTTTTATTTATTTATATCAAATGGCAGGCGTTTTGATGGTTATCATTAGCCCTTTAGTTGACTTCAGGCTTTACAGAGGGGAAGGAACATCAAAGTGAAAAAAGTCGAGAGAGGAGGGGGAACAGAAGAGTGTTTCAAAGATGCAAAAGAGACAGACACAATGGTAGAGAAAAGGTGAGGTGAGTGCTGAGGAAATAGTCGAATATGGCATAGAGTGAGGTGATGGTAGTTTGAAGTGAGAAGTCAACTGCCAGTTAATAGACTTTTTTTGCCGTATGAGTATACGTTGCCCAGGATGCATCACGTGGAGGTAAGTCTATCGCACACCCCCCGTATTGGGATCTTGTGGGTCTTTTGTACGTGGTCCCTAATGCGCTACTTCCAAAACAATCGTCTGTAAGAAATTTGACTGCAATGAACTGTCCCTTTCTTTGTTCAAAGTTCTGAACAAGTCAGTTGTTACTGAGTGCCTTCTCAAGGTAATTATGAGAAGTGCTAACTACACTTTAGTGACCATGATTAGCAACTCGCAGTTTATTGACCTCGTGATCTCCGGTTTGGTAGACTTGCAGTCTAAGCACGAAATTTATTGTTAACGTCTTACCTATTAGCTTTGTTTGCGGTAAAACTGTCTTATTTAAATTTTTTCATATCCTTTGAAAGTTATCCGAATCATACGTCCTTTCTGGGTGAAATTTCATGTAATTGCTATTTGAAGTATTTTGTAGTTGACGAAAGCATTGGTGGGGGGGGGGGTATATTTTTAAATAGTAGGATTCCATCTTGGAGCGAACGAAAAACCTGATAACTAAACCATATTTGTGTTACGAATAAACGATTAGAATTGCTGTCCATTGTTCTGGTATATTGCGTGGGTGGTTTTAGCTGTTGTATACATTAGCAATTCGTTTTAGGGAAATAATTACACCTCACTGCCTTCCATTTGTGCGGGATATTTTTTGTTATCGTAATGAGATCTCAACAATGAATGAATAAGCTTCCCGCCTACTAGCTACTAGATTTGAAAGTGAATGATACAATTATTTCATGCCTCTTTGTCTAATCAAACTGTATTGGTTCGAAATCTGTCGCTGTACTTTAATTGAGGACTGCAAGTGAGTTTCTTAAACAATGGGCCTCGAGGCTTATGACGCGCAAGGTATGAAAACATATCCGCTTACCTGTTTGGGGTTTTTAGGCCTTTCAGAACGGTTAATCAAAGTGTTTTGACATTTAAGGGCTGGCGAGTGGTGGGCGGGGGGGGGGGGGGGGGGGGGGGGGGGGGGTAGGAGGGCATAATTAGGGGGCGAAAAAACCATCTTCTCCTTCATGACCTAATATGCTGCCACCATGACCTTACTGAGGCAAGATGAAGGAGGAGGCGGTCAATGGTACTTTTGTGGTCGAATTTCCTTAATTTCTAATCTCACGTCCTTATTGCAGTGGTAGCTTGTTTTTTTAACTTAAAACGAGTAATAATTGCAATGCTGATGATAATGATAATTGATGGAGGTGAAAAAATCTGGATGTTTCTTTTGCTCCATTTGCCATACTTTTTTTCAATAATTTCCTCAGTCCTTTCTCACTTTTATGGTTTGTGTACTTAATCACTGCCAAGTCTTCATCTTTCACCCATCTTACTGAACCCTCTCGATGATTGAAGTCATCATTAAGGACTAATTGTCAGAGCAGCTAGTTTTTTTGAGAATAGCTTATGTGGAATCGCCTATTTTTTTACCTTGTTCTGCGCTAACTCCAAGACCTATTTGTGAAAACCTTCCCCAATACTCGTCTTGGATATATAGGATTTTCCTTTTTGAGAAACTTGAAGCCTTCTTCCCCCCCCCCCCCCCCTCCCCCTTATCAGCCAGACCAGCGATTTTGAACCAATGGGCATTGAACTAAACTCCATAGGCGTTTTGGAGTTCCCTTCCTCGACATCAACCACTTCTATGAAACGCCAATGACCATTTAATTGATTTAAGTCGAAATGAGGATTGATTCTGCCTTACCAGGGGTGAGAGTTACAGTTAATAGGGATTCTTTTCCATTTCCTTAAGAGCCCTGCTAAGTAGCGTTTGTTATTTCCCTTAGACGGGTTAACATATTCCCTTCTTTCTTCCTTATCCCACACCTACTCGATAAATTGTTGATTAGGTGACTCAAAGTCGGTTATCGAAGGGGAGGGGGGGGGGGCAGTCTAACGAACTTAATTTGCGTTAGCTCTACTAGTGGCTTGTTGCTCAGGTTTGGCTTATCATTAGTCATTGTTGAAGAAATGTGAACTTTGCTGCAAGCTGTTATGTTGCACATGACACACTTGAACCTTCGTTCGATTTCTCAACGTCCTTTTATTTTCGTGACCTTTTGCGCTTTAGTGTTCATATATGCAGAGTTATTGGCAACCTGAACTAAATTCTTTGATTTTAGTACTTTCGAAGTGTAATGAATGAATTCATTACCCCCCCCCCTCCCTCCCACCTCATTCTCTATTGATAAACAGTTTGAGCACTTGAAGTTGTTTTATGTTCTGAAAAAAACTTAGTTCCACCTCAAATTTACTATTATTTGCAAAGTTCGCAGAACCCTCTCGTGCATGCATGCATGCATTTTTTGATATTCTTCTTTTGCCTATTGTTTTAATGTTCATAGCTGGGACTAATGTAGAAAAACCAAATGGGCATATGATGTATTCTCTTTTTACAGGTACTCTGTGGACTTGTTAAAGGACAAGTTGGAGGATGCTACGGAGTCAAGCCAGTACAACCAAAGGTGTGCCGCAGACAAGAAAAAGGTACGTTTCGTCCTATTCTGAGTCATCTATCCCATAGTCCACTCCTTAGTTTGGCTAGGGCAAAAATTCAATTGCAGGGTTCATCTCAATTAATGCAATTTTGCGCTCTGAACCTAGAATCGTCTTGGTGTTTTTAATTGCCTTCAAAACTGAAAAGTTATCGATTGCATTATCTCGTAATCCACCTTTGAATAAACAGTGAAGTGTTATATTTTGTGATTACTATTTAGACACTAGACCAACTATCCATAATTCTCTTAACGCAGATTTTCAAATGGGAGAGGACTATCTTTGAAAAATAATAAACTATACATTGATTTCGTGGTGAGAACTTTCCAGATGCAAGTTCCTGTTATTAGGCTGCTTTATCTCAAATTTTTGAATATATTTGTCTATCGCATGGGATTTTGCACTGCACTCTACACCGTTAGCAAAAGAAACGGCCCATCTCTTCTAAAATAAATATAACTTTTCTATTGACCGATCGCCTCTTTTTTCTCCATCACGTACGCTTCCAGTTTGGGGGAGGGCGAAGAAGGGGGGGGGGTGGAACAACTTTGTACAGACATTTTTCTGATGAATCAGTGCCTGCCTTCGTCTTTTTTTGTCATGGGTTCGGAGCCGATGCAAATCCAGGAGTTGAAACTTTGTTAAGTCTTTATATCCCACCACCATAGTTTTGAGCGATTCGTTCAAACACTTTCAGGTACTGTGACTTAAGTATGGACCATATTATTGGGGTCTATGGCGAGGAATCAGGAGAGCTAGATGCCAATGCTGGAAATGGGCGGACCAATATCTGTGCTGGCCCTGAGTACTATCTGTTCTCGTACTCATCCAATGCGAATTACTTACTTGACTATGATTGCCGTCTTCTGCCTTCCACGATAAATATCGCGGATATTGTGAAATATTGTTTTGATAGGAGGCTTTGAGACTGAAATATTTTACTTTCCTCGCCCATAATTTTACAATCAGAAGTACCTTAAAAGTATGGAAGTGTTCCAAAAAAGCGTTAATGACGTGGTTATCTAAGGCCCCATCCCGGTCTTCAGCATTTTCTTTAACAAGCGTTAGACAATGGAGGCACTTGGGTTTTATTGGACTTTTCGTCAAATAATTCCGAGAACATCGTCCTAGACATCAATTTGCAGCTTTTCCTAACCGCCTTAACTACAGTTCAACTTCTTCACATCTGAGATTCCATCAGGGATCGCTTCAGTAAATATGCTCCATACTCCTTCCCCCCCCCNCCCCCCCCCCCCCCCCCCCCCCCCCAATTACCGAAAACCTACTCTTCTTCTCAGTTATAGAGAAAGTTATTAATTTAATGAACCGGGCATTCTGCAGATGGTTATGTTTGGGTTAGGAAATACTTGGTTTTTCGCTTTTATTATTCATAAATTGAGAAGTCTCGTTTTGCAGTATCGTAAGCTTTTCTGGCGTTTCTTTAGAAGAATTTCAATTATTTTCTTCTTCAACACACGAGTTCAAATGAAACAATATCAATCAATGCCCTTTTTGCAGACATCCAAATTTTACCTCCTTTTCTACCCGTTATCTCCAACTCCTACTACTGCCTTTATAGCGAAAAGTTATTGCATTATTCAACTGACGTCGTATTTCATAATTGTTTCTGTCAACACTTTAGGGGTCAGGAGTTAGTTTCAACATGAAACAAATTATTTTAATTTCGTCAGAGGAAAATGCCCTTATTTGAATGTTCTTCTTCGTCTTCCTCCACTTTTCATTAATGGGATAAGTATAAAGGAGGGGTAACTGTATGCATGCACTTTGGCACGTTGATTGGGGATTGATAGGCACGTAGTCATTGTCACAAGCATTTAATATACTTTCGAGCATTGTGGGTTTGGGGATTTACAGCCGAATCTGAATAGGTATTGCTCTTTGTCTTTTTCCCAGCTTCTCTGGTAGGCTGGAGGTTGGTTAAATTCGGCAAACTACCTGTTTAACCAGTTGTCAGTGTAAGGGGGCTTCATGCTTGTCACGCCCTTTGCAAATTAATAACCGTTGGAGAGTCACCCAGCTTTGTGATGACTCATCAATAGCGAGACGGTGAGTTATCATCGTGTTTAGACAGTTGAAAGGTGCACTCCCATAATAATAATTAGAAATATCGCGGCTTTTTCATTACCATATAATGATATTATGATTCAGTCGGAAATGTCTGATAATCGAGACCTCTTATATGTTACCAGAACTTCTAATTCGCCTTTCGTTCAGGTGATTTTCCCATGATTAATATTATAAATAATAAGCGACACTTGGTTTGAAGTACATCGCAATTCTCTCTCTATTGGCATTATAGGAATTGGCCTATCAACGGATGCAGTTACTTGAACTAAAGCACCAACTTGAACTCGCCCAACACCAGATCGCAATTCGAGATGAGTTGATTACAGAACGAGGTTTGGTACTAGTGAACGCCGATGGAACAGAGACCATTACTCCAGCAGATTTCACCAACGGAGATTCGGGAGGAGCGCTACAAATTCTAAATGGTTCTGATCCAGGCTCCTCAGAAAATGTCCAATCAGCCTCCTCCGACCAATTAACTGCCTCCTCAGCCTACCATAAATCTTCCTACAGTCTCCTCTCCAAGGCCAATGCAGAAGCGCTCAAATCGATCGGCGGATCTGATATTGGTAAAGGCATCTGTTTATCGACATAATAAGTTTATCTAAATAATCTGCGTCGCCGAATCAGTAATGATTCATCCAAAGACGAGTTTAAACAAATAGGGGACATGATTTCATATGAGGAGTTTGGTGTCCGGACAATTTGCAAATTTTTGCTAATACCCGCATCGACCGTACCTGTCATGCCCACTGTCCGTTTAGTTGATAATACGTAGTAAAACTGGCGTTTTTTCTTGCCTCTCCTAAATATCAGGACATAAAGAGTCCAGAATGAGCATAATATGGACGAAGGAGTGAGAAAGTTGAAGAGGTAAGGCTTTCTCCAGCCAGTTGTTTATGTCGGAAAAAGGTGTACTAATGTACTCAAGCAAATTACTCAAGGTGCGTTAAAGACGCCCCCCCCCCTCCCCAATTGGAGCCAAATCAATTGAAGCAGGCAAAAACTGTAACGGCTTTGCGTAGTATATGTAGTCCCATGTGTACTTCTTGAGAGTATGTTTAAAGTGCACTCTTTAAGTCCATATCCGAAGAAAGAGAAGCTTCTTTTAGACGTAAAGAAAGCCTACTATCTACTGGATGAGGCTGTTCCATTTTCTAGTTCCATTGGTTGCTGGATTTTATCGAATGGAAGATCGAACTTTTGGTTCCATTCACCCATCAAACATCTCTGGTAAAATTTGCAGAAGTATTAGTGTTATTTGCTGCAATTAATCAGCAATTTTTACTTGTTTTTTTTTATCGTTGTTCTCAAAGCCACACATTGCGCGCACATCTTACGCCTTTTTTGTTCCTAGACGCGAAGTTGGCCACCCTTCTAGCAGAACGAGCAAAAGACAAGGAACGAATTGAAACTCTGAAAGAGCATCTGGCCGAGGAGCGTGAACGAGTGGAAATGGTCCAGAAAATTGACTCTCGTGCCAAGGGTGGCGACCCAGAACATCTCAGACAAACTCTTCAAGGTAGGCTAATTCATCTTAAAGTGTGGTAATACAGTGGAGTGGGGGCGGGGGGGGGGGGGGGGGGGGGGGGGGAGCGTTGTATTTGTCTGGACCTCGTACATTTTCAACTGGACGCGCTATAATAAACAGACAGGTTTTCGCAATCGTACTGCGTTTATCAATTTGGAGTCAAAAGCGCGCGGATCTTAAAGCCTAAATTTACTTAATGAATTCCATTTTATTTAACCAACAAAAGCCGCCCAGTGAGAAACCTACATTTTTACGAATAAGTTGCCAAAGAATTCACCATGTAAAATAACGAATTAAATCGACTGCAGGCTTTAGCCAACATTATTTTCTCTTTTAGTCGCGCGATCTCAAGCTCAGGACTACAAGTTCCGATTAGAACAAGCCAATCAGAAGATCAGCGGCTTGGAAGGCGATGTGAGTTAATTTCTTATTTCCTTCATGTTTTTTCCTCACTCAATTGTTCTCTACGTTCTCCTTCTTCTAAAAACCTACTTCACCCATTAATCACGTCCTCTTCTTTCCGCTTGCTTTGATTCCTGCTATTCAGTCTATTTCTGCTGATTTATAGGCTGGTCTATTTCGAGACAAGGTGAAAATAAGCACTAATTGCCTATCCCAACCCTTGTGAATATACTATTTCTGTTTGAAGCACGCGTGGGGTTTTGCATGTCATACGTGTATGCCAACGGTCGCATGAGGTTTGTCTTGTCGCTGAAACAACCCTCATTTGTGAAACAAACATTTAAACCCAAATATGTATATCATGAGAGATTAACTGAAATGATGAAAAGGAAGGAATTGAAGTGTGTATTTAACCGATTTCATTACTCTGCGCGAATGATTTTTAATTGTTTTCCTCATTTAATAGATAATTCGACTAGAAGGTCAGGTAAAGCGTTTCAAGACAATCGCAGAGGACGCGGAGACACAGGAGGACCAATTGAAGCAGGAAAGACGCAAACTTCAACGAGAAGTAAGCGCTTTTGATTCACGCTACTGAAATGAATTAAGTGATCATAATAAACTAAAACGAATTCTTCGATTTATAGTTGAGAGAGGCCCTTTCGACTGTAGATGATTTAAAGTCGGAGAACTCCACTCTTCAGAGAAAAATAGACAAACTCTCAAGAGGTGGACCTGGCTTACCTACTGGATCAAATTTCCGTTCTTATCGCGGATCCTCACAAGCTCGATAGACGATCAATTCTTGTTTCAAGGTTGTGGAACAAAGAAATACAAACCAAGCGACGCGCCTGAGGCTTATTCTCCCATATCTCGTAAAAGGAAGACGTATTTTAAATTCTTAATCATCGTGCAGTACAAGCAGTCTTTCACCTATGGGTTAGCGTCTCCTCAATTTCCCTTTCTTCCCACTGTACATATGAAGAACAAATCATGTTCTGACTTTCGCCTCAAATCCTCTTCCTACACGAGTACAACAAGAGCTCCGGCCTTTCCCGCGTATAGCTCATCGTTATCGCCTATCTATCTATATATAACGAATACTGATATTACTATTATTGTGCGAATGACGCGAAACACAAATTACTGTATGCTCTATTTATGCCTGCGACTTATTGGTGACAACGAATAAATTAATTTGCAAATATTGAGTCGGATTTTATTGAGTTAATTGTGGATCAAGAAACCATATTTTTACAATAGTTGGTCTAGATGTTATCAACTTCTCGACAGAATAGTTATTCGTAATGTAAATTGCATCCAAATATTTTTCGACAAAAGCGAAGCAGAATTAAAAACCGAATCAGGGAATCTCACCAGTAAGTAATAATAGCTAGGGAGCTATCTTCCCAGTGATAGTAGTCGTCTCTTCGGATCTCTAGAGGAGAGATTATATTGCGTAATTTCTGCTGGCGTGCACTTGCGAAAAACGTCCTTTCGTTCGAACGACGGCTTGTTACGAAAGAAATGCGATCAGTTCTCGCTATACCTGACAACATACTGTGCCTAAATGTGTAACCCTGAATTAAACACAGCGAGCACTATTGCCATCCAATCTGGAAGCGACATCGTAGGAACCAATTAGTACCTCCATTCATTCAACTCATTAGCATCAAAGCTACACAATTCTTAATTATTCACCTGCAAATATCTTCATCACTGAACCATAGACAAAAGTATCGATATATTAGCTCGAATTAGTACTTCTTTCCACTGGTAAATAAAATTGAAATTTGTGAAAAAAGCGCTATATGTGCAACAATAAACTCATAGGTTATAAAACCGAGAATAACATTTCATAAAAAATAGAAAACGGTCCGTTAATCAATGCATAACTACATATGATTCTATTTAAACATTCAAAGCTAAACCGGGCAACAATTACAGAATTATCACTCCATCCCGCTTTCTCTGAGGAGTTGTTTCATAGATTGTTCGGCCTGATATTCCATCCATTGGTCATACTCTGCTTTCCTCTTGGCTAATATAGCTTTGTTCTTCTTCTGGATGCCGACTTCACGGGCTTGAAGGTACTTGAGGCGAAGCGCGCCGTAGAGCATTCCAGTAAAAAGAAGACCCCAACGTGCAGTGCGGATAAATGGAGAAACAGGTTTCGGTGGGGCAAGTGTAATTTTATGGACGGATTCGGCAGCCATATTGATGCTGAAAATTAAACAAAACTAGCCTTACATTACAGAATAAAAGGTGATAAACAAATGGATAACAATGATTTTCGTAAGAAGTCATTCCCTTTACTGCGCTAACAATAGAAAATAAAAAACGATATTGAAAACCAAGGTAAATAAAGCATAAAGATGGGATGGTAATTCATTCGCAAAAAGTTAAAATGAATGACAATTTACAAGCAAGATTCTGTGATATACTGGGCTAACAAGAAAACAAAGCAAACAAACAAATGATCAAGCTATGATAATTCGGTTATTTTAGCTAAAGCGTAATGTTATGATAGCAAAGAATCGAAATTAAAAATAAAATTTGCAAAATACTATTTATTAAAATTAGGACCAATGGTATCATAAAAATTTATCTCGAATATTTCATACTTGATTGCTTGCGAATATTTTTAGATGGTGCTTTTAATAATGAAAAAATCTTGCAAATTAATGTGTAATTTTGAATACTTGTTCATGACTGCCTATTTCTGGGTGCAAAATTTGGCGGCTTGATTGAGTTTCTTTGGTTATTTTATTCCGGTGTCATAGATTTTGCTCAAGTAATTTGCCCCTTAAATTCTCTCAGAGTTTGGACGATTTGCATTACTTTAAGATATTTTAAATGTTTCAAAATAAATCCGATCTTTGATATTATAATTTTCTATTACTCATTAAGTGCTTTTATACCTTAACATCGCCATATTTTGCACTTATTTTAGGTGAACTTTTAATCGATGGATCGTCCGGATCCTTTTTATGTTGTACGTGATGAAATCATCAAATCCCTCTCACAAGCCAAGGTAGAATATGAATCCTGGAATCACGAGGTTACAACGAAATCAACCAATATTAAACCAGTGGAAACTGCTTTGAGAGAGTCAATTAGAAATATTGATTGGGATCTTGAGGATTTACAAGTAAATATTGTGTATCTTGTAAATTATGGCTCTTATTGAGCTATTTGCCTACTTGAAAGTCTTTTGCTCTATTTAAAGCCTTTTATGTTGTTAATTATTTATTTCTCATTTTATAATGGCAAAACGTTGATGTTTCTAACAACAAAATTACTATTTTTTATAATTTGAAATTTTGCTTCTTATAGCTCATTAATTTCTCTCGTTCGTTTGTAAAGTCTAGTTTTTTTATAAATCCAAATGCTTGTAATCTTTTTAGCGAATTTTTGAATTTGAGATATTTTTACCAGATTTCACCGTTTTATAACCGGTTACTCGTCGACAAAATTACACTCGTGTTTGATGAATGTCAAAGTTACCCTTAGCACAAATAGTAGCATTTTACAAATCTTATAATTCACCACTCATTTGTGTTCAATTGTAATTTATTTTGATTTGTTTAAATTTCTATATTTTTATGAATTTTCAATTAATTTCAATATCCCAATCTGTTTTACAACCAAAGTCTTTATTTTCTAATAAATTGTGTCATAAATTCGCTTTGACTTTTCCCGTTGTATCTAAGGTTAGAATAACTTGATATTTTTAATGCGAAAAGTCTTTGTTTAATTTATTTGAACATCGAAAAACTGCTATATGAACTCGAATATTGTGCTTTGAGCTTGAAAGCCATGTTATGCACTTTGGAAACTGGCAACTGGTTAAACAGTTTTTTTGCCGTTTTTACCATGTTAATGCACTTTGAAAAATGTTGATTTTTTCATTTATATCAAATGGCAGGCGTTTTGATGGTTATCATTAGTCCTTTAGTTGACTTCAGGCTTCACAAAGGGGAAGGAACATCAAAGTAAAAAAAGTCGTGAGGGAGGACATTAGGGTGTTTCAAAGACGAAGGTAGAAAGGAGGTGAGGTAAGTACTGTGGAAGGGGTCGAATATGACATACAGTGGGGTGATGGTAGTTTGAAGTGAGAAGTCAACTGCCGGTTTATAGAATTTTTTGCAGTATGAGTATACGTTGCCCAGGATGCACCACGTGGAGGTAAGTCTATCGCACACCACGCTTTGAAAAATGTTAGGCACAGTCTATTAACTCCGCAATTAATTGTGGGTACCTTCTAGTGCTTGTTTGATAGATCATTTATTTACTAAATGGAATGTCTGAGTAACATCAATAATTAGTTTAATTTAAGTCTATCGGTATCGCTTTTTTCGCTAAGTTGATATGTATGGAATTGCGTTCCGTTTGGAATTACCAAGATTTTGTATTCCGGAATTATCACTTTTGTGCCCTTATTAACTTCTCTTTTGCTAAATCTTTCAGCCAATATAGGTAATTTCTGTATACATCGTAATATTTGCGATAGACTTGCATTTTCATGCATTTTTGTTGATATCTTTGAAAGGTATTGTCATTTAGATAACTTTTGTAAAGTTTACAAAGGAATTGTTTAACAAATCAAACGATAGATTCAATGCGATCAGTACATGCACCACTAAACTTGTCGTATAGCATGGTAATGTAACTCAGGTGATTTTGCGCGTAATAAATTCATAGGGGAAGGTGGTTAATCAATGCAATATGGAAAGTTAGGGGAGGATGGAATTAATTATTAGAAACCAATTGACCTCATACTGTAAGGTTTATCTATGTGTTTTGTCATACTTTAATGATGCTTCTTGTCTTTTTATAGGAGACAGTTTTAATTGTAGAGAAAAACCCCTCGAAATTTTGCATTAGTTCAGAGGAACTTCGATCACGACAGCAGTTTTTGCGGGAAGTCAAAACTATTGTCAAGAACGTGAAAGACCAACTCTATGACCCTAACGATCTTATCACAGGAATTCAAAAGCCTATCAACTTTGATGTAACAATTGTGAAAAATCCTGCCTCAAATGCTATCAATGGATTCAACCAGGACCGTTTTAACTTAATGTGAGTTCACTTTTCAGTGCTATTTTATGGTATTATTTCACGAAATGCGTTCCTCCGTGCGGCATATAAATTAGTATTGGTAAGTAATTGGGCGTTCTTTCTTACAAATAATAATCTAATTGGGTACCCTACTCATATATTTCAGTAGGCCAAAATTTACGATTCAGTTTATTTGGTTAATTTGTATTCATGAATTTTCACATTCGGTTCCTCTCTGCTCATTGAATTTTTCTCTAAGCTTTAGTATTAACCTTTCCACAGTATGGATTATTTAGTGAAAACATTCAACGACTTAAGCTTCCATTTAGGAAAGCTTTTCTCGCACTTATCTTTACTTACGGGTTGCTGGATTCTGCTATCCCTCCTTTTTAGTCAAACTGCTTCCCGTGTATGTATCTGTGGGTATTGAAATCGTAATCTCTGATTTTACCATTCTCTTATTTTTTGCTGAGGATTAAAGTTCATTTCGTTATTGACGTGATGTATTATCGGCTCCAATTTCCAGTAGCTATGTGCACTTTCCGTCTTCTCTTTATGGAAAACATGTTCATACTAATCTAGCATTCCTGCAAATTCCTCCGACCACAGTGGTGCTAGTTGATGTGTTGTTTGCATATTTCCACAGCGCTGTTAACAAGTCGCAACAGTTGCCGCCTCTGTGTCATGTTAATAGTCCCTCTATTTCCTTCCCTCCCCTCCTTCTCCTAACCAACATGCCACTTTGACTACCACACAACACAGCTTGGGGACAATTGTAGGCCGACAACTGTCGGCCACTTGCTTCCCTCTACCACTCTACCGGCCTATTTTATTAACAAGCCTGCTTGCCTCTCGCCCCCCCCCCCCTCCACCTCCCCTCCTCCGCTATGTTTGTTAAACATTTCTTTCCATCTACCTCGGGCGGAAAACGTAAGCGTACACACCTCTAAAGTGGAGTTTACTTAAAGTCTAGTGTCTTAAATTGCACTTATGCCTGTTCACCTCTATTTTATGGGTCCTTGCGTAAGACTGTTAACCTATCTAATTTCGTCCAGTTTTATTGATAGTTGTCGTCTCCCTCCGCCCGTCTTCCCTTTGGAGATATTAATTTGCTCTGGTTGTGATTTGGGGAAATCTGAATGGAAAATCTTCTCACACCCAATCTACCTCTCACGAAGAGGCACTTTTTGTTGCCCATTTTTTATAGGTGGTTACCATATTGTTAGCCTCTGAAGTTCCTGTTGAAGTTATACTGTAGAGTTGACTTTTATGTTGATTCTCCTTTTTGATATTTCTTTGTTCAAAAATCGCAAATGATGTCTTAGCAGTTTGCCTAATTGTGTCCGAACTTTATTACGAGAATGCTTTTCAAGTTCTCGGACTCTGTAGAATTCCATCAAATACTAACTTCTCTTTAAATGAAAGTGGTTAAATGCCCTCGGTATTAACAAATCATTTTTTCGCATCTATCTTCAATATTATAAAATTAGATATCTATTAGAGGCACTAATAAGGAAACGTGTATTTTATGTATTATGAAATGTTGTTTATGCTTAATCTATGCACATGTTACTGTGTTACATAGCCTCTTTCATCTTCTCTAACTCTTTCGCATTGCTTTCTGGAAACACTTTGTTGTTTTGGAATTGATGTACTTTCCAAGTGCTTTTCGACTTCAGTCGGATTTAAAAATCGTTTTTTCTCTTCGAGCGTGCTTTACGAACCTTAAAAGGTGCTAATCGGGTGGGGTGGGGGGGGGGGACAAGTTTTTGAGGGAAATGGAGTATGTAGTTGAACGTTCAACTTTAATTTTTGCATTTTGAAAAGTTATTCCTGCTTTGTGGACCCATGGAGAAGAATGATCCATTTCTTGAAAAATGTTCAGATGTTTATCTTTTACTTTCCCATTTAGTTTTACACATTATTAATAATACAATTCGGCTGTAATCATTTCGTTTACATTTAGCAATTCATGGTGGATTATTGCAATAAACGCATAGAAAAAGTTTCCGACAGGTTAATCCTAGCGCTTAGGGGGTTGAAAAAAGTGTTGGATTTATTTTCATCTCTCGCTCCCCTTCCCCCCTCCCCTCCATCAAAGTGCCAACTTGGTGTAGAATGGACGATTTCTTTGTTGCCAAGACAACGAAGAAATGCACGTGTTTTTCTATTCATCTTTTTTTTCTACATTGTGTGGAAGCTAATGCCAGTGGCACCTAAATTCCCCTCCTATTCAATTTTCCCATACCATCAAGTTTAATTGCACATTTAACGGTGGCTATGTGGGATTCTGCTATAATTCAACCAGAAATTTTAACACTTCTTCAAAATTTGTAGATCGTCCTGCGCTCTTATTGACCGACTTAAATCTTTTTCTGTGGTCAAAATTGGCATCAGAGGAGGAGGAGTATAAGTGTACTGGGCACAATAGATTTCAGGAACAGTTTTAGTGCACTTCAGTCATTTAAGCCCTGATTAAGGAAAGAAAAATGCCATATCCGCGCTCTAATGTCTTCTTTTTCTGTGATTTGGTTTTGGACATTTTGCCCCTCGAGAATGCAATGCGATTCATTATCTGTAAATAGTTTTTTTTATCAAATCACCTACTAAGAAAATAAGCCGATTGAGTTATTTTCTCCACTGCCACCGCGGATACATACTGAACTCTAATGCCCACTTGTGTAAAGGGTTCGATTTCTTACTGTTACCCGTAATGTTTAACGAAGACTATTTGTAATGGTAAGATTTATTTATGGCAAATGGTAGGCTTAATAATAGTCATAATTAGCCCCTTAGTTGATTTCGGGCTTCACAGAGGGGAGGTACAGGCATAATCACAAAAGTCGAGAGGGAGGGGCAGAAGAGTGTTTCACAGATGTGGAAGAGACAAACACAAAGGTATAGAAAAGGTGAGGTGAGTACTGTGGAAATAGTCGAATATGGCATAGAGTGAGGTGATGGTAGTTTGAAGTGCCAGTTAATAGACATTTTTTGCCGTATGAATATACGTTGCCCAGGAT
This sequence comes from Rodentolepis nana, assembly GCA_900617975.1. Classification (NCBI taxonomy): domain Eukaryota; kingdom Metazoa; phylum Platyhelminthes; class Cestoda; order Cyclophyllidea; family Hymenolepididae; genus Rodentolepis; species Rodentolepis nana. Next base: position 16,871 of record UZAE01012787.1, on the reverse strand, counting down.
GCATCACGTGGAGGTAAGTCTATTGCGCACTCTACTAATGGGAAAATGATTACTGAAACCAATTGTTTGTGAAGAGCACAGAGCTAGTTTGTAGTTTCCGAAAAATTTTGCAAATAATGCATTTTATTCCCTTAAAACTACTATACAACTGTGATCTCGAGCACTTTTATTCAGTTCATTTATTTAATGTGAAGATGACGCACATTCAAGTTGTCGCGCTATTTCCACCATCTTCTTCTGTGAAGAGTTTTGTCGTTTGTAAATTCCTAACTGGAATGGTTGAATGGATTTTTGTCACGACATGGCACACTTCACAATTTTACATCTCATCATCAAAGTCCTTCACCGCGGCGCTAAATCAGTGATTAGTCATTGGTGGTCACAGTTTGTGAGAAAAAAACCCTTGGAGAGGAAAGTATGTCCGGAAGTCGTGAATCGGCATCATCTATAATGCTCTCCATTTTTATTCTTCAAAACTTCCTATCAATTGTTCAATGAATGAGATGCACTTACCATGTAAAACCATTGCTTAAGAATATTTTCTGACACTACTAAAGTAGGCATTAAAACCCCGATTAGATCAAAATAGTAAATCTGAATTACTGTCTATGAAAATGACGTCTATCTATACAGCTCGCTTGTCTTACAGCACTGAAGTGCCCATCGAAATCGTTCCTCTTTTCTCCTTTTGGCAGTTCACACAAAGTCGGTGAAATGTCGCACTTCCGATTGCGTAAATGGTTGTTCGAATCAAATCTTGGTTGTTATTCGCCTTAATTGAGGTCTGTTCTAGCGGAAAATTATTTCGCTTTCTCACTTCTGCTATCTGATGTGCTTCTAAGCTGTTGAAAAATGGTGCATACTCACTTCGCCTTCTCAATCATTGGTTTTAAAACGGTCACTGAGAGCTGAATGTATTGTGGCAGGCATTTTTTATTATCTGGGGGAGGGGGGGGGGGATGATTTGTGCAACTTTAACTTTGGAATATGGACCGCCCGAATGAAGAGTCTTCGTGTCTATTTGATTCCGCCTACCTCCTCGTCATTTGTCAGACAAATTATCAGTCGATATCGCTTGCTTTCCACAAGTAAATGTAGGCAATATTCTGAGTACTAATGACAGCTCATAGGAAAGGGTCCCTCGTTTTCACTCAAGTGGGGAGATCGCCGTACCACACTCATATCAATCAACAGTGGCTTCCAAGTGTTCTGGGTCTGACAGGTGATGAAACGTCATCTCCAATCCCCTAGATCAGTAGGCTAATTTGAATCCGAAACGCCATTGATCCAAACCCTTCCCCTCACCCAAGAAAATTGAAACCTTAAAGTTTGCCCTTATAAACGAAATTGGAATTGCTTTAATGCAGTTATTATTAGCATATTATCATTATTCTTCATACCAAAGCGTTCGATTCCCCTGTCTTTTCAAGGCATTTATTTCTTACAGTCGAAAAAATACTTATTAGCCAGTTAACGACTTCCCATGTTTCGGTGATTGCTTGTCATCCTTGAAGATGCATTCATGGATTTACCTTCCACAGCTCATTATCACGCTAAACGAAAACTATTCATGAGTGATTTGGGAAGGCAATAGAGTCGAAAGGGTGTGTGTCGGGAAACCAGACGGTTTTAGTTCGCTTTTTTTCGCTCTGCTTTCGGTGTCAAATTTATCTTCTTCTCGATCACTTGAGAGAAGCACTGTGGTCATTGCCGCTGTTTTTGGCGGTGTTACTTGGCTTTGCCAACAGCGATATCAACAGATCACCGCGTGTCTATTTCTCCGATAATTGAGTTGGGACGCGCTGACCGCCAAAATCCCCTGCATCCGCGAATTTCTGCTTTTTTTGCTCTCGTTTGGAGGTGGGGAGTTTTATTTTTCATTAAAAGGAAGAGGTGCGGAACTTGTTTAATTGAGGTCCTACTGACCGCGGTGTGCGGCAAAGTGGGGGGGGGGGGGTAGTATTTACGATGTTCTCCGCTTAAATGTGGTTTATTTCAGTTGTTTCTCAATTAAAGCCCCTATGTTGATTGAACACTTTAATTGGAATACTTGCTAACCTAGGGCCATAATGCATTGTCTTGAGGGGTGGAATTTTTACAATCCAAGACCGGTCTTGTGCTTTAGATGAATCTCTCTTTTTTTAATTTGAATGAACTTAAAAAGATTAGGGGACTTTGGTAGCCCGAAAATAGGAGTCCTGTTAAGTCTGTTGGTAAGTAATTAGATTATTAATGAATTGAAGATTTGCACATTGGCCAATTTTTAAAGAATGATTTTCAGCATTTATCATAACTGAAGTTTAGGAATTGATTGCTATAATTGTCATGTCGCTCTCTTACCCCCCCCCCCTCTTTACCTCGATTTTAAACTCGGAATCTGTTCGATTTCCTCATCTCTATCATTAATTGTCCCAGGGGTGTGAGATAGACTTACCTTCAACGTAATACACCCTTGGCAGCGTATACTAATACGCCAAAAATGTCTATAATCCGGCAGTTGACTTCAAACTACCATGACTCGACTCTATGTCATATTCGACTACTTTCACAGTTCTCACCTCACCTATTTTCTACCTTGTGTCTGTCTGTCTTTTTTACATCTGTGAATCATTATTCTGCCCCCTCCCCTCTCGACTTGTTGTCACTTCGATGTTCCTCCTTCCCTCTGTGAAGCCCGAAGTCAGCTAAATGGCTAATGATAGCTATCAAAACGCCTGCCATTTGATATAAATAAAAATATCTTCTTCCATTCGATTCTATAAAGTGTCAACAATAAAGGCCTTCACTTGAATCACTCTTCTGTTCCCTCTCTCGACTTTTTGCCACTTTGATGTTCCATCTCCTCTCTGTGAAGCCCGAAGTCAGCTAGATGGCTAATGATAACTATCAAAACGCCTGTCATTTGATACGAATAAATAAATCATTTATTGTCTCAAAAGGGAAAAATAACGTATTTTTGTTATTCGGCAGTATATATACCTTGTTAGAGCATATAGACACTGAAAGTGTGCGTTTGTTGATACAGTTTTGTGAATTATGTTCAAGTTTCTAATCTCCTATTTCAGAGTTGTCCGCATACACAACTATCCCATCTCTATTTGATTTATTTTAATTTTTTTCCTAGATCTCTGACCTTTTCTCAAACCCCAAATCTAACCATCAAACACCCCCCCCACACTCTATTCCTGACCTATTTAGTCTACATAAATGTCCCCTTGCTCTTGTGATGATTGCTGCCTTTAACTGAATTTATGGCCAATTCACTCACCCACTCAAGGAAAAATCAACTGCGCAAAATCCATAAAATGAGGGCTGATTCCATAATTACTACTTCTGCGTCTGTCATCTTTCCCTTTTCCCCCACATGAAAAATATGCGAGAGGCGTAGGGTCGAGCAGCTAGACAAATTGTCTTGGCGTATATGCCAAGCCGCTACAGTTTACAAAGAATTTCATTTCCTTGGCCTTGTACACGCGCGTCTGAGCTTTCTCATTTCAATTGTTTATTTCTTCTTCTCCTCCTCAAAAAGGATACTTCATATTAAGAGGGGGGGGGGAGGGGGAGGGGGAGAGAGGGGCTTCATGTAGAGAAATCGTCTCCAATCCAGATTGCTTGAATTCTTATCGGCGTCGGCATCTAGCCGTTAACTTGAAACCACCACTTTTTCATGCCCTGACTTTGCATTGAATTTGAATCGGGGTGGATGGCTTCGAAACTTCTCCACCATCTATCTTATCGCAATTTCCTTGTGATTATTTTTGTTCGGCCCTATTGCATTGCATAAATTTTATTCAAATTTGACTACTAAAAGGCAAGTGACTTTCCTCAACATGCCAATTCAGCCACACCCATCGATTTATGCTCACTAATTGTTGAGTTGTGATGGAGTAATTTGCTCTCATTTATACTTCCTCTTTAAGTCTTTTGGCGTGTGTATTTGATTATTTTAATCAAGATTGCCAGCTGTTGCGTTTGCCATACCATAGCAAGTAATAGGGATATTAGTAGCAGTAGTAGTAGTAGTCGTTGCTGATTGGAAGAACAATATCTGCTCAAAAAAAGGCTAAAGAGTGAGTTTATTCTGAATAAATGTGGGAAATACCATTTGGGGAATATAAGTGGCCTTAATGGGATGTCGTGGAGGGACAATATGTCCATTTAAATTATTTACTCTCCTCTTTATCCTACGAGGTGGTTGACAACTTTCGTTCTTTTTTCCGCCTGAATGCGCGAATGTTACGCTTTGAAGGCGCGTTTGAGTTCGCTCATAATTCCTACACAATATTTTGGGTCCTAAACCACGATTCAGTGTACAATCTCTTTTATTTCATTATTTGTTTGAGTGTGTAATTCTTTTCCCTCTTTATGTAATATACCTATAATTCTCTTTTCTTAAACAATAGTAGTCTTCTAGTCTTGTGACAGGCCAATTCCCATTTCTCTTGTCACTTATCTCCATGCTCATTTCGTTTTTTTACTCACACTTTATTTTCCTGCTTTCACTCTCACCATATCTCTTGTTTGCTTATCTCCCATTCTCAATCTTATCGCTAGCGTTAGCAGCAGTATATTTCGCCTCTTGATTTACAAATTATTACACTACTCTGAAACCCCATTCTCTCTGATTCATTATTTATTCGCTATTTTTCGGGTTTCCTCTGATCTGATTCCCTTGAGTTTCTCATCTCCATCACCGTCTTGTCCCATCTTCCATCTCCCTCGGGAATACTTTGCCTTCTTTTGATGAAGCAAGTCGATTTTCATTCGTACACAAACCTGCGTGATATCTCCTTTTGTATTTACGTATTCACGAGTTTTATTGTCTCCTCTCTTCGTTTGGCCGACGAGGTAAAACTCTGTTCGACTCTTTGTAGTGGTGGTGGTGGTAGTGGGTGGGTGGGTGGATGGTCGGTATAAATCCCCTTTCTTGTGGTCTTACTGTCCATAAATACACTTCTGTCGGTTCTTTAGTAGGCAAATTTTATGGAATATCGACCATAGTCTTCGTATAAGATACGCTTCATTGTCGGCACTAAAGTTATTCTTCTATCACTAAATTCGTTGGCTTGACCACGCGTTTAATTCAATCTATTGAGGTAATTAATTGCCACTTAGAAGCCTTGGGGTGTCGCATCTTTGGAAAATTAAGTCTTTTTGGGAAAAATTGTGCCTTTCAGTTGAAGAGCAGACACCTTACTGTCTCGGGAATTTAGATGAATTAAACCCTTCTAAATGTTTTGATCTTTCTCCTCCATCAGCTATTTGCTTCTCTGCGGCTTCCGGCTTTGCCCCACTGCCTTGAAATGGGAAAAAGTACTTATTTATGCTCCACACCAGTGGCACAGCGATTACCACGCTGATTTCGTGTGGTTCATAAAGAGGAGAAGAAGAAGAAGGAGGAGGAGGAGGAGGGACATTCTCCGAGTCTCTCGCCAAGGAGACCCCTTGATACTGCTCCTCCTCTTAAGATTGAGCAAGAATTTTTATTCTTTATGTTTTCAGACCACTATGATAAGTCTAACGTGAATAGCAAACACTGCTTCTAAATGAAATTCTCTATCTCATCCTGACTAAAATCTATCGTTGTATTCGCAAATGCGTCGTTAGAATTACGATTTCCCTCTTATATTGGCAGCTGACATAAGTATTAGCCTAGCTCAATTGGCAGCAGATATTCGTGCTCCTTGAGAATAAATGAGAAAAAAAATCACTCGAGTTACATTGTACAATTAAATTATTTTTTCTGCCTCACTTCTCTTTCTTCCACCCCGAGGCGTTGCTGTTGGGCTTAATGCAACAACGCCCCCCCCCACCCTCCCTTCTCTCTCTCTTCCTCTCTCTCCCACCCCTGTTGTCGAGATAAGTTTCCTTGAGTAGACAAGATGTCCTTTATTTGCTCATTTTTGGGAGGAAAATAAACTCAAAATATCTCCTGTTGCTGCATTAAGTGATTGACGTGAACATTTTTTGCCTTTTGACCAAATTTATTCATAACAAATGGTAGGCATTTCGATAGTTTCATTAGCCCTTTAGGTGACTTCAGGCCTCACAGAAAAGAAGAAATATCAATGTGGAAAAAAATTCGAAAGGGGGGGGGGAACAGAAGAGTGTTTTAAAGATGTAAAAGAGAGACACAAAGGTAGAAAAAAGGTGAGGTGAGTACTGTGGAAGTAGTTGAATATGACGTACAGTGAGGTGATGGTGGTTTGAAGTAAGAAGTCAACTGCCGGTTAACAGACTTTTTTGCCGTATGAGTATACGTTGCCCAGGGTGCACCACGTGGAGGTAAGTCTATCGCACACCCCCTTTTGACCAAATAGAGTGAGACCAAGTAGTCTCAACGCCACCGCTTCAAGGAGTTTTTACGATCTTTAGTGCAATTAATGCAAGCAAAGAAGTTGAAATGATAGGATTTCTCTTAACTCTAATGGTGTTCCTTTTCGGCCCATAGTCGGGCGCAAGTTAATTCAGTAGTGTGCGTGTGTGTGACGCAAGTGAAATATGTCGTCTTGAGTTATGTTAAATACAAAAAGTAGCCTTCATGAAGTTCACTTAACACTTAACTATGAAGTTATAACTACTCAGATCGCAGGAGGAAGACATTTTAGTAAATAAATCTATTTAATATGTGAAAGGAAAGTTATGTTATTATTGATTTGTCACGCTTGGGCGTGAACGTGGAATTCAATAAACGATAATTTCCATTTGAGTGCATTGAAAGCATCCGGTTTGTTTTCCGAACATGTGCATTTAAGGCCCATAAAATCAACGGCAAGTCGTTAAGTCATGAAGGTATTTGGAATTGTGGCCTACTTCTTTATCTTACTCTTAAAGCATTTCCCGATTTTTATAGAGATTCACCCCGACCAGCTGGGAGTGGTTCAAATCAGATGAGTAATTCTGGAAGAGGTGGCAGTTTTACAGAAAATTTGAAATGGCGAAGTGAACACCCGGGAACAGATGCACCAGGTCTTTTAGCCGAACAGGAAGCCCTTCTTCAAGAGCAGGATGAGCATCTTGACCAATTGGGTACAAGTATCTCTCGGCTTAAGAATATGTCTCATCGGATCGGTATGGAGTTGGGTGATCAGGTTGCGTTACTAGATGATTTTGGTGAAGAGATGGCTCAAACAGAATCTCGGCTGGATCATGCGATGCGCAGGGCTGCTCATCTCCTTCATATTGACTCGTCACGGGCTCAGTGGTTCGTTATTGGAATCCTACTGCTCACTCTCCTGATTATCATTATACTCTTCGCAATCCTTTGATTGGAGCTTCTTGAAAACCTGTCGTCTTTCATTGTGATTTTCGCCCCCCCCCCCTCCCCTCCCTCGACGTACGAACTCTGTTTTTCCATCTCTTAAGCATATATAATGTTGGTATCTATTGATCAGCCTGTTGTATGTTTGTGAACTCTGCCTACGTTGATGTGACGTTTGAGTTTTGTCCCTTCTACTGTCTTGTGGTCGAAATAAATTTCGTAATATACCTACTCTCGCCGTTTTAAAAGTGATTTGAGAGACCTTAGAGGTAGTAAGAATCACTCATTTATGTATTCTAAGAACGCGCTAAGACCACACACTTTGAGCACTTAGAACACCTGGCAAGTTTTAATCTAATTAATTTGGCGAGATACGGGCTGGCGGTAGCACGTTATATTTGCAGCACAGTGCGGAGGGAGGTGGGGGGGGGGGGGGGGGGGGGGGGGGGGATAGGAATAGAAGATGACTGTTGGCTTTTAATGCCGATTGACGCTGGTGTTTGCAAAACGTTGAAAGTAGATGACCAAAATCCAATTGGATCATAGTTACCAGTCTGAGTTGGCTAGTGGCTGTCCTTGAAATCAAATCTGAGTTCTTGGCGCAATACTTTCATTCTCTCTATATTAACTAATTTCTTCTCCTCTCTCAAATTTAAAACAATTTGAGTGTAATGCAGTATGCGATCCTCATCCATCCCCTTTTGAAAGTACGAAGATATGGATTAATTGGATTGGCTTGGAACAGTCATTGAGTTAAATCAACCGATCAAATTACTTTGAATATCACCAGTATGATCTCACCCTCAAATGTCCGAATTAAAGCATTTCAGTGGTAGGATGGTGAACCATACTTTGTATGAGAAGGCTGACGAAATTGAGATCGAGTACACTTCTTAACATCTCGGATTTATGACTGAATATGTAATATATACTTGTGCCCCACCTATCATTGATTTGCTTTCCCTATTTGCAAGCTATTTTATATGTTTGCGTTCAATTTCACTCTATTCATTTCCTAATTCCATGAATCCGAGAATCACTTCCAATTGGGCTTCAAAGCAGAAACTGACATAAATTCCGAATTAACAGAAGTATCACCCTCGCCGCCACTTGATACGAATCAAATTACCTCAGATCTTCCCAACTCGCATAAATGCCTTAAAACGAACATAAGTAATTACCAATAGATGAACTAGTGCATTAGTTCGAGCCAAAGTTAACTCTATTAAAAATATCGTCATATTTCTTGGGTGGTGAGACTTTGGAATAGAGGCACAGAACAGGGCCTTCTCGCCAGGATACACCAGGAGTCCTGTTTACTTCTTTTCATCGCAATAACTGAATTAAATCATGGTGCTCACATTTCATGTGCTAACTTGTTTTTTATTCGCGAGTGAGATTACCTCCGCATGATTGAAATCTCGTCGATTTAATTCTGTGATTGGAAGTGCCACCTCGAATGATTGTTGCCCTAAATTACAAGTAATTTAGGTAGCTGAGAGTTTAAAAAAAGCCATTAACGCAGTGGAGATGAGGTGACTCCATTTAAAGCGCATTTTATCCAGTGGTTTACCATTTATTTCATCAACTATTATAGTGAAAAAAGCTGATTTCCCAGTGCTTTTGTTCACTTGAGCGGGAAGATGTTACTTTATTTGTGAATGAAGAGCAAGAATTTCGCACTGTTTTAAAATTGTCAAAAAATCTAAAATACACGGTGTTCAAATTGCTTTTCGGAATAAAACACGCAATAAACATATTAAATATAGGCAACAATTTCGTCACTGTGACAAAAAGAGAGTACCATAAATGAGATCGTCCCCTTACCCCCGCCCCCCCCCTCTCTACAGAAAAATACTTCCTTGTTCATAAGTAGCTAATCATATTTGATGAGACTTCACTTGTCTGTGTGTGCCTACACAAGCGACAAGCTGATTGATTGGCACAATTCAAGGTTTTCCACTCTTTACTGAACTGATTTTCACAGAGTGATGGTGCAACACGTCCCGCAACTGTGTTTGCAGTAGGACTCACAGGAGGACTCAAACGATGAGTCATTTTTTATACCTTAAATTGATACTTTCTCCAATTTAGAAATGGGCTCTATAAATAATAAAGTGGAGACAAAACAAATAATTAAAATTTTACTAATTGATTTTCAGTTGCCCTCATTACTCACATCGACAAGGGGGGGGGGGTTGGAGGAGAGAAGTGGGAATTATTAATTTCGGGAAGCAACGGAAGCTGCTTCAATATATATTTGAATGGGTCGATAGTGACCTCACTGTATCAAAACGACTTCTTTCATCCAATTACTCGACTCAAGTTTTAAACCATTTACTATGTGGTTAGTTCACGGTTCAAACTTGGTATACTTTCTATCCTAGAATATAAGCACCACGAGTACTTGAAAGAGCACTGAGTATTAGGAAAGTTATTTTAAATGAGCCAGTTATACTACTGAATATTCGTGTTAGTAATGAGGTGGGGGGGGGGAGGGAGTATTAGAGTAGTTCAACTAAGAAGAGCAAAAGGCATATGCTGAAGTAGTGACTAATGAACCAGACACTTTAAAGAGCCGTACTTCAAAATGGGTGTATCAGTTTGCTCACAAGTTACTTATTGGGTGCATTTTGACCTGCAAAGAGTTTCAGCACTCATAAAGTGGCACCAAACCTTTTGGTCTCCTAGACGTATTCAGGAACGCTTTTGTTTCGAGTTTCTTGAGGAGTGTCTCCGTACATCTGTTTCGGAGTTGGCTAAATTTCGATCAGTCGTTTTTTCCGTAGTGGAGGTCACATATATGCATTTACTAATCGAATCAATCAAGGAGGGGGGGGGGTGAGGGGGTTGGTCTTTATTGATTGACTTTGTTAAGACAATGAATCAATCTGAAAATCACTGCCAATTTAAAACCTTTTCTATATGCTTACATTCAATGATCTCTTGTAATTACTTTTGCGTTTAATAGGCACTGATAATTACACAAAGGCAAAATTTATGCAAATTACCCTTTCTTTTGTGAAATTGTCTTTGTTACAATCTTCAATCGATTGATGAAAGGTGATGCTTAACCATTTGTCGAGAGTAAAACTGGTTCTCAAACGGAGAGTCCTTACTTTGTTACCCTTAAATTTACGGCACGATACTAGACTATGATAATTAAACTTGAGCAATAATTGATTATGGACTAATTAACAAATAATGAAAGTGAAAAAAGTGGTAGAGTGAGCATTGGAGCAGAGAATCAAAAAGGAGCGCTGGCTGGAGTGTGCAGATAAAGTGATAAACTCAATTCGAATTCCTATTACATTGATCTGTCCTTTCTCTTCAAAGCGATAATATATATTCGAATGTTCAAAGGCCCAATTTTTAAGATCTGATCCTTGGTTTTTTTGTAGGCGTAGACAATACTCACAACTTATGGCAAGTTGAATTGTTTAAGCAGTTGGTCATTCCATTTTGATTCGCTTGAACCTTATTGGAGCCATACACAGGTGGATATTACACGCAAAAGACATTTTTAACACATTCAGGAGGGACACAAGACTTAATTCAAGGTGAACTCCGACAATGGCATAATTTATTACCACATAAATATGGTCCTTGACTGGGCAGACATATACACTCACATTGTGCTATTGATTAAGGCAGATATTGCACTTTGAAAACAGCATTACATATTTACTGGAAACTCCCTTTGGGCTCCATTTGAAGGGGTTCTATGACGCATCGCCTGTCAAGAAGGGAAAAAACCAATTTAATGATTATTAGAAGTTTATTGTGCACTTGCACGAGGAATCCTCTTTATTATCAATTGCGTTATGGGAATGCCCAAGTTGGGGTCATAACTGAAGTAGAGTGGCATGAAAATAAAAAGAAATCAATAAAAGATTGGGTGGGGGGAGGGGGGTGCGGGGGGGGTGGGGCGATAGAGCGAAGATCTGCTGCCGTGTTCTTAAAGAAAGGAAACTAGTGTTATTAAACAGGGCCAAGAGCTATTTGTGGTTAATGTTCTCTTTCCCACAACAATAGCTCTTATTGGAAGGTCAGTGGTACATGTTCAAGCTGTTTACTAGTTTGACGTGTGTGTAAAATTTCTTCCTGCAACAATTATATTATGTCATTTGGGAATTCGAATTAATTAACAAATCGATGTTGACGAACGGTTTAGTAGCTGTTCTTTTGCCTAAGCAAGTTTATTTAATGCTCAAAGGCTTTGCAATGCAATTGATCGGTGCTTTTACAATAGGTGTTGTTGTTATGAATAGCAAACTAACGAATCTGACTAATATTTCACCCAAATTAGCAGTAAAGTAAGGCCTCGAGCTACCAGGAAATGCATGTTCTGTTCTGTTAGCACTGCCAACGGCGACATTGGCTTGAATGAAGAGGTACCATCTACGACGTTTGTTCATTGCTCATCTGTAATTTCTGAAAATGTTTCCAGATTCTGTTTTCCCGAGTAATCGAAGAATCACAATGTTAGTATTTAGTAAAGCGTGCGAAATATCAAATAGTCAGCACCACCATTGAAGCCGTTTTAAAGTGACAAATTCGAAAATTCATTTTCTTAAATATTTATTTATTATTTTATATCAAATGGTAGGCGCTTTGATAATTATCATTAGCCCTTTAGCTGACTTCGGGCTTCACATAGAGGAGGAGGAGGAACATCAAAGTGAGAAAAATTCGAGAGTGGGAGCAGAAGAGAGATTCAAAGATGCGAAAGAGACGGACAGACAGACACAAAGGCAGAGAAAAAAGAGAGGTGAGTACTGTGGAAGTGGTAGAATATGGCATACAGTGGGGCCATTGTAGTTTGAAGTCAGAAGTCAACTGCTAGTTAATAGCCTTTTATTCCCGTACGAGTATACGTTGACCAGGGTGCACCACGTGGAGGTAAGTCAATAGCACACCTCTTATCTTAAATATAACGAAGTAAATATGAGATAGTTTTATACAAAAACTTTGTAATAAAGAGTTAAGCAAATAAGGTGAATATTTTTACTAATAAGACCGACTATTATTCAATACTAAAGTGCATATCAGTTACGTGAGCGTGTCAGTTTTGTTTTACGCCATGAGTAGGAGTCGTAAAAGTTATGTGAACAGAAATAATTTCCTAGAACACGAGACTTATTGTTGCTTGCCAGCCTCTTCTCCGAGCTCGGTAATAAAGTCGTCTCAGGTAGTCAAGACCTTTGTTCACCTTCCTGTCCCCTCCACGAGTGGACGGTTGGCTAGAATCAAGGTGGTCACTAGGACAGTTGTTCGGACGATAGTGGTAATATTCGTTTACCTCCGTCGATATCCACACACTGTTTCTTAAGACAAGGAGGACATTAACATACTACTCCCTTATGTATACCTTCCAACACAACAAATGCTTCCAGGAATCAGAGTATTTTTTTGTGATATCAACAATTTTAGTCCCACGTTCTCCTGCAGTCATATATCATGAAGATGCGAAAAAAGACGATTTGGCATTACTTGCTCTTCTTCAATTCGTTAAGTGCTGGGTTTTTTGTGGTTACCGTATTATTAACGACGCTACCAAAGAGACCGGTTTGCATGAATGGGCACTGACAGACACAATTTGCCATTCCCAAAGTGCTGATACTTTCGCTCAATCTCACATATCATTACATTTTCACATGAGGGGAAGCGGCAGAAGCTCTCCAGACACGCACACATGTGGTTTATTGCTGTCTAGACATCAAAAGACAAAATTCTCTGACCGTCATTATTTATTAATAGACTGGCCCGAGGCGGAGTGGACTTCATTTTTGAGGATTACATGGTCTAATGAATAGACTTCCTATAGCTAGTTTAAAATTACATCAATAGGTCACTTAGTGCCAGAAAGTAGCACGTTCCTGAGTAGAGGTAATACCCAGTCCCATAAGTCGAGCACTGAAATAATAATAATAATAATACAAGCTCAAAGAGAATTGAAATTAGGAATCAGAGGAATGAAAGTACCCTCCCCCCAAATTCAACGGTTATGGATTATCAGTGAAGCTCTACTACCAGCTGTCTCCCTTCTCCCCAAACTTACTTTGCGGTAGAAGTTGGCGTTGCAAGGAAATGGGAGGAAGGTACGCAAGCTCTACCCCCCAACCCCCTCCCCCCCCCCCAACGGAATCATGAAGGAACTTTTTTATGCTAAAATGACATGTTTTGGGCTTTTTATCTTGCTCCCGTTACTTAATTTAATTATCCTAATATTCTATGCATGTGGATGCTTCCCTATGATTAAAAAAATGCGACATGATTCTCCTCTTGGTATGTAATGGTAAGTCACTGCTTTAGTTTACAATTTTTTCCTCTCAGGGAATCGTAAATGTAGACTTACAGGCGTAGATATTTAGAACCCCACATATGACTTGAAGAAGGCATCATTAACATTGGTAGGCGCTCGTCAAGGCAGTCAGCCTTGTTGCTTGAGTCATAGCTGAAAGCAAGAAACAATAGATTTCTCTCATTAAAAGCCTGCTCTCACAAAGGCCATCAGTTGTCTGTCAAAGAACGCACAGACAAGTCTTAGTTACTGACCACAACCCATTGAAATTGGTGTTCCAATTCGAAGGAAAATGCTTTTGAATTGGAAAATAAATCAACAAATGTAACACTTTCAGCAAACACGATTAAGTGAAATTTGTTTTGTTAAAAATTTTAGCCATTTCAGCCTATGCATAGGTCAAGATACTATAGGCTTTGAAATGGCATGCAAGATTTTTCTCGAAATTTTGAGAAAAAGTGAATTAAATAAATCCCCCAACTGACCAGCAGCTGGTGGATGTGGTGGACAGGAATTTTCTCAGTACTTCAAGTGACGAATTATTCGACCCGATTTCTAGAAAGTGAGAAACTCATTAGTCAAGTAATCATTTCATGGAACTAATGAAGACCCTATAATACCTCGATCTTCTACTCCAAGTCCTTTCAATTACCTCACCATAAGCATTCACTGAAATCAATGCTTACCGAATATAGTTCTTTTCTTATGTATATATGAAATAATAGGGTGTTCGATAGACTTACCTCCAAGTGGTGCCCTATGGGCAACGTTTACTCATACGGAAAAAAGTCTATTAACTGGCAGATGACTTCTGACTACAAATTACCATCACCCCACTGTATTTCATATTCGACTACTTCTACAGTACTCATCTCACCTTTTTTCTACCTTTGTGTCCGTCTCTTTTACACCTTTGAAACTCTCTTCTGCCCTCACCATCTCGACTTTTTTTACTTTGATGTTCATTCCCTCTATGAGGCCTGAAGTCAAATGAAGGGCTAATGATAACTTTCAAAACGTCCGCCATTTGATATATATAAATATATATATGAAATGGTTTAAAATATTTTGAAATAAGAGAACCAGTTGCCATTTGCTCGATTATTTCCTCGGATTTCCATATTACTATGATGTATTCCGATCCCATAAGCTGACAAATGTCATTATTAAAATAGAAAATGCGCGAATAAGTATTAACCCTTCCACTGTTCCTTGAAAAAACATGGGACAGTCATACTTCCAACGCCCTAAATTAAATGAACGGCACCAGATTCAATTCGATTACCAGTTCAGTCTGCAAAGTATTAAAAAGTAACCTGCTCTGCATCTAAATCCATTTCACCATCTCGCCATGAAGGCTTTACTAAATGGACAACACATTTTGCAAGATCCTAGTCTCTAATTAACGCGTGTGCTTTCTATCGTGTCGGATTTCCCACAAACAACTCCCCCCCCTAACCTTCGAGTGGAGGTTGAACTGGGGAAAAATGGAAGGGGCAACAGATATCTGGTTTTTTCTTTTTTTCCGATAACGATTAGCCTCAGACTTCACTTCCTCTCCCTCACCCCTGGGAAACTGCTTAGTCATCATCTATTAAAACCAGACTCATGAAATGGAGAATATTTTACACCGCGTGTCACATAGCTGCCACCTCCCTTCTTAAACACTTCTCACAGCTCTTTCTGCTCCTCTTTTTATTGAGACAAAGAAAATTGTCAGTAGGAGGAAGCAATTCTGACATTCATTATTTAAAAGCAAACTCTAGTCCAGTGTGTGTGTGTGTGTGTGTGTGTGTGTGTGCTCAAGAAGAAGAAAAGAGGGGAGAGAGAGGAAAGCGTAGGGATAAATATTTAAGCACGAAGCCGAAATATTTGATGATTTAGTCTTTTTGGCAAATGAAATTGAAAAGAGATGAATAAATGTACGAAATTTGCACACTTGCTTCTGTTTAGTTTAGGCCACGAAGTATTGCTCAGTGTGTAAAATCGTAACTTTGCAAGAAGTCAAATTTTTAAGATCTAAGTTGCCGGATCTAGGTCTCTTGTTCATATCCACAGGATCCAGAATTGGATGGTCTACTGTTCTTATAAATTTCATTGTTTTTTTCTAACGCAGCCATTGTGCCCGTAGGAGGGATATCTGACATTAATTGCAAGGCATATTCCACTCCCTGTCAACTCAACTATTTACAGAAGGGCAAATTTTTGAAGTTGTGAGTTGCATTAGTTGTGAAGAATAATTTTTATCACAAATTTGCCAGTTACCATTGCAACAACTTTTATTTTTGACGAATTTTCAGTATCCATTTGTCACATTTCTTCCTTTAATGAAAAAACATTACGTAGAAATTTTGACTTGTATGGTAGGCAATCAAATTTAAAATAAAGACAGTTTTGTTTAAATAAGTCATTAAGATATCATAGCTCTCACTAGAATTTGCCATAATTAATTTTTCAAAATTTGCTATTAGCAAACAAGCGTTAACTAAAACAACTCGGCTGTGGAGCGCACGGCGCTATCAAGGCCAAATAAAGTGGTCTCGCTCGGGCTGTAATATTCTGAATAGAGTAGGGAGAAAGTGCGGTCGTGTGTGTGTGTGTGTGTAGAGGTCTTCTCGGCTAATAAGCCATTAATTCTTATCCAATGTTGCATCAAACGTATTCATTTACTGAGAACATGCCTGCAATTGGCCGTGGGTGCTTTAAACGTGTTTCTCTCCCGAAACCTTCTGCGCTTTCACTGCCTTGAACGTGGTCAGGTTAATTGTAGGATCTAAAAATGTATTCTAAAGAATTCGGCTGTTCTATTTGTCTGCAATTAGTTAACTTCCTTACCAAGGCTTATTAAGTTTGAGCAAAGTGCTTATTTTTTTAAGTATTCGCCAAAATTCCATATTTTGGGTCTTTATTAAGCGATGAATTTGCATTCTTTCTGCATAAACACTTTGAACAATAGATTTTTGGAGTATTTTTTGAGACAAAATAATGAATTTTAACCAAAAAATGAATAACAAGTATTCTTTCCTGTTGATTAGCTCACTTTTAGTGCGTCAAGCAGTTTTCAAATATTGAAAATTACTTAATTGTCAAAGTTTCATTGATTTTTATTCAATTTGTGGATTAATTATTTTAATATCTTTGGGTCATGAAGCATAACAGGTTAGCGAAATTGAATTATTAGGCAGGTGTACAGCAAAATCTTGCTTCCTTCTCAATAAAATAAATGAAGATAGCAATTCAATATAAAAGGACGCGATGTACGGAAGCACACACACACACACACACACACACACACACACACACACA
>UZAE01012786.1:0-19445 GCA_900617975.1 Rodentolepis nana | reverse complement strand
CCCCACCCCCACCCACTCCCCCGCCGCCAATGCACTTTCTTCGAAACCAAATTTTCTTTATTCCTGCATCACTTTCTCCATGCCAATTTCGAAGTAGTTTATTGATTGTGTCAGTTAGTTAGCCTGCGTGATTGGACCAATGATATTGGCCGAAATCACGTCATTCGTTTGTTGATGCTGTGAAAAGTCAACGCTCTGCCTGTGCAAATCAAATAATAAAATACATATTATTTGTAAGATACCTCGTCTTTTCCCTCCTCTACTGCTTACAGAAAATGTATGCTTTCAACGCAATGCAAGAACAGTCGATTTAGGAGGTAGTAATTAAAGAATACCCGAATCTTCCTGTCTCGAAAATAAATTTAATTTATGCGTAATATTTGCATGATTAATCGAATGAAGGTAGGCTATCTTTGTTTGGGAGAGGGCTGAGGAAAGAAAACGGGTTTTCCCTTTGAGCAATACCTGTTAATGGCAGAGTTAAGTGGATTTATCTTCAAAAATATTTATTTATTTCAAACGGCAGGCGTTTTGATAGATATCATTAGCCCTTTAGCTGACTTCGGGCTTCACAGAGGGTATTAGCCCTTTAGCTGACTTCGGGCTTCACAGAGGGGAGGAGGAACAGGCAAAGTCACAAATAGTTGAAATGGAGAACAGAAGAGTGATTCACAGATGTAAAAGAGACAAACAGACACAAAGGCAGAGAAAAGGTATGGTGAATAACGTGGAAGTGGTCGAATGTGACATACAGTCCGATCATGGTAGTTTAAAGTCAGAAATCAACTGCCGGTGAATAGACTTTTTTGCCGTATGAGTATACGTTGTCCATGGTGCACCACGTGAAGGTAAGTCTTTCGCACACCCCAGACTCCAAAGAGTGAAGGCGTTTTAGCCGAATAATCTGATATGATATGAAATCAGTTTAATCTAGGCCTAGCGGTTATAATGACTAGAAATTACGTTTCTGTGTAGTACAGTTTAGGTGCATTGAGGGTGCTGACATCGCAGCAGTTAACATACATGTCTATAAGGTCAAAGGTCACTGGTTTGATGCCCATCGGCATCTATCCAATGGGCGGTGTGGCTGACAGCATTGGATAAGTCTAGCTAATAGTGAAAATGACAGCATTCATGACACTCACACGAGTGCTTTCATAACACCAAAAGTTTTCCTTAATATGAGAATACAAAAAACAGAAGTTAGATTGTAATTTAATTGCTTTTAAGCTTATAAAAACTTAATGCTTTCTCGTTGCACTTGGTCGGAAAAGTTTTAAATGCCTTTAGAGGTAATAAACTGGGCTTCAAGGTCTTTCTATGTACCAATAATAAAACAATTACAAATGCATCAGAGATCATGAGATGAATAGCCTCGTTGATCCCGATTTAGTGGAGGTGTATTTTAATGTGTGACCCCCCCCCCCCCCTATAAAAGCAGTTCCAGAACCTTGCCCCCTCCCCCACCTCCACCCTCCTATCGATGTCAAATGTTTGAGGAAATTTTCTGTTCTCAATAGACTTGGAATTTTTCTTGTGGATCGCCTGTCCTATGATTGCTTTCCTCATTATCCGAAATTTTTACAGTCCATGCAACTCCAATAGTTCATCTCGTTGTGATTATCAACTTTCGATCGGTTGAAGGCGCTTAAAAATTAGTTCCTTCAAACACTCCGATTAAATTACATATTGTTATCTTTTGAGCTTTTTTCATTTTTTTCCTAAAACAGGTTTCTTTCAGAGTCAACATTTGCGAGAAGACCAGATTTGAAAAAAAACAATCGATACCTAGTACAATACTTCATAAACTCGTCACTTATTTTAGAACAAAGAAAATCACTATTTTGGTCTTGTTTTTTTCTCCTTTTATAAAATAGGTCTTACAATTTTATTTCTGGCAAAGAAAAAACATCTGCTATTTGATTTCTTATTCCAATTTTACGGGTTCGCCTTCTGCCTCCTAAAATGGGAAGAAAACAAACAAATAACTTGATAAAGTAAACATTTTTTACATCCGAAATAATCTTCTATAGCAATAAGAATTTAACAAAAAATTATATATATATATATATATGTTTCTTTGTTTTTCTTTTCGAAAATAGTAGCCTTAGTGAATGTTTACTCTGAACGGAAAAGAAATAGAAGCATATATATATATATATATATATATATATATATATACTTGGGTTGGACGATAGACTTACCTCCACGTGGTGCACCCTGGGCAACGTATACTCATATGGCAAAAAAGTTCATTAACTGGCAGTTGACTTTTAACTTCAAACTACCATGACCCGACTGTATGTCATATTCGACCCCTTCCACAGTATTCAACTCACCTTTTATCTGCCTTTGTGTCTGTCTCTTTTACATTTTTAAACACTCTTCTGTTCAACCCCCCTCTCGACTTTTTTCGATTTGATGTTCCTCCTCCGCCTCTCTGTGAAGCCTGAAGTCAGCTAAAGGGCTAACAATAGCTATCAAAACGCCATTCATTTGAGATAAATAAATAAATTGATAAATATATATATGCAAAGGCTGAATACTTCTTTTGAAACGACTAAAGTTGCCATCCAATTGTCCAAATCATCTCGTTTTAGGACATGATATTGAATAATAGCCAATGCTATTGCCACGGGGATTAAAAGGAGGATGAAAGAATATCGACTCGTTAGGCAAAGTCTGGAATAAAATAGGCATTTTATTACAAATTTTAATCGAATTTAATTTCAAGGTAATTTAAGAGGCTCTGCCTACTCGCTCTTCCAGTCTTGAGAGCAAAAGACAAGTGAGAAGATGGTTGAGATGGCGAACGCAAACAGCCAAAGCGCGAATGCCATCTTCGATTTGGTGGTTGAATCCGGATCACTTTCATCAAGGCCAAACATCTGCATTTTCGTTTGAAGCTAATTTCAAAATTTTTTTCCATGAGGATTTGTGTGACTCGGGGGTGAGGGGTAGGGGGTGGGGAGGGGTATAAATTTTAAAGTGTTGATTTTATGATAATAATTTTAACTAACTGACTGATTATTTGTGCATTACTGCGTCCAAATTTCTTAATGGAGTAAAAGGGAACTTACTTGACTGGTGTCTCAATGTCAAATGTGTGGAACTTGGTGATTGACTTTGAGTCGTCTGTTATACTCGAGTCTATATATGTATATAGCTGCCTAAGACCGAGCCTCTTAAATGAAGTGGATCAAGGTCCAAACATTTTGAGTGTGCTTCATCTGAATGACTAATTACCCGCTAGAATGTTTGACTTAGAAAGGATGACAAACTCTGTTAATTAAAGCTGACTTTATGTCGGATACACACACCTATTGCAAATAAGAAGCCCCCCTATGCAACCACTGTTCTCAACTAGTTCTATGGCTCTTCTAAAGTCTAAGGTGTTCCTTAAATCGTGAAATTGGGCGAAGTAGTTGAATCGGAAGATCGCTTCGCTGGCAATGACCCTCAGAATGAACTTGCAGTGCTCAGAACTAGGATAGAAATCATCTCGAAATGGCGCAAAGCTTCGCAGAGCCCACTCTTCTGGTTATGCCCCTTATTACTTCGTTGAAGCAATCTTTGCTTTATAGGGGGTGTGGGATAGACTTACCTCCTCGTGGTGCACCCTGGGCGACGTATACTCATACGGCAAAACAGTCTATTAATCGGCAGTTGATTTCTCACTTCCAACAACCATCACCTCCACTGTATGTCATATTCGATCCTAACACAGTACCCATCTTACCCTTTCTGAGCCTTTGTGTCTGTTTGTTTCTTTTACATCTATGAATCATTATTGTGTTCCCCCTCGCCCCTCGACTTTTTGTGACTTTGTCTGTTCCTCCTCCCCTCCGTGAAGCCCGAAGTCAACTAAAGGGCTAATGATAACCATCAAGACGCCTGCCATTTGTTTTAAATAAATAAATCTCTGCTTTATAACTATAAAAGATTTCATGCAAAACGAGGCTCCTCCTTGAACCCAGTGTTTGCGTCTTTATTGTCCATTGACGCACAACTGGAGAGCTGAATGCCAGATGAAAGCTGAGGTAACGGAGTTTGAGTTTTGTGCTGTGGTGCCTACTCAATCCAGGATAAGCGTTGGATTGCAGTTTAGGTTCATTACCTAAGGGTTTATAACTCTGTACCATTCAAATTATTGGTAGTATGTATAGCAAATTTGAAAATAAGGGAAACACGTGATCAGTAGTTGAGAATGGTATACGTACCAACATTCTACCTAAACTCTTGAAACTAATACTGAAATTTTCGGATTTAGAAGCGAGCCTTTAGTAGCTATTTTATGTAAAGGAGGGATAAAGGTTCTCTTCAAGGCTATCTCGATCGAAAAAGTCACTTTCAATCGATTATTTCTCACTAGCCATAACCAATTTGGCCAGTAATTTTCGTTGTCATAGCGAAGCAAATTAGTAAGCGATTCATCGCTGTTCACCGATGACAGATGTCATGGTCAAAGTGTTCATTTTTTAACCACTTAATTTTAATAAGTACAATTGTATTACAGCAAATTGATTTTGAACAATTTTTACCAGCCTACAAACTCCTCAACTTACTTTGTGATAATAGCAGAAGATAATGTATGATTTCAATTTTAAATGACACTGATTGTTGAAATTTTTATTTTATTGAGTCTCCCCAAGAAAACCACTGAGTTAATTAGGGTGTGGGACACCTTATCGCTCTGTGCGTCATCGTATGCCTGCATGTCTGCTCGCCAGGATTGGGAGGTGCGCCGTAAAACTCTGTGTGCATCGACTGTACAAACAGTGACCAATCATTAACCTCTGTTTAACCTAATCCCCCATCCTGATCATGAGTAGCTCCATGTGTGTACACGTTATCCGCAACACTCGTACTGAAAAACGTGCTCCGTGCTACACGTCTGTTTCCTTGATAGCTGGGCTATAGCTAAGCTGTTTCTGGGAGTCAAGCTAGATGTAGGAGAATTCTCCGTGCTACTCGTCTGTTTCCTTTATAGCTGGGCTATGGTTTAGCTGGTTCTGGGAGTCTAGCTAGATGTAGGAGAATCTCCCTGGTTCTGGGAGTCTAGCTAGACGTTGGAGAATCTGCCGGTTCTGGGAGTCTAGCTAGATGTTGGAGAATCTGCCACAGTTGAGTCGGTCAGGCTTTACTAGCGTAGCAATCCGCTACAAGGGAAGACAACAGTGTGCTGTCGCAATTTTGAAAGACGGACATTTTGCTTTAAGATTTAATCTTGTTTTTTCCATCTTTTGGGAAGGAAACTCCCACATCCACATCCGCAGAGAGAGATAAAATGCGCTATTTTATTAAGACGATTGCCTAAAGCTACATCCATGATGTGCTGCCTTGTCGCACAGGACTAAAATTGTCAAAAAAACAATATGAAATGGGAGGGATTCTGCTCACAATACCTCCTGGTAGTTTTCATCTCTGTGGAATAAAAAATGCACTCCAATAGGCACTTAACCTTTGCGGAGAGCCACAAACGCGGACACCCTCTTTGCTAACTTTACGTCTCCCTCGAATTCAAATGCTTCTTCTTTGGATGAAAGGAGGTGAATCGATTTTGTCCAGTCAGTCTAAGTAGACTTAACACTAGAAATGGCATATCGATTTTTCAAAACGAACACTCGTCTCCTCATTTTCTAGTTGTGAAAGTAGTAGGAGCCAATGAAAGTCATTGATCAGAAATTTGCCACTATCCTACATTATTGACCAACCCGATCCTAGGCAAAGATTTGCCCGAAGTCCCCTGGCACACACCGAGATGGAAACAATGACAGAGCACCTTTAAACTAAAACTATGGTGATCGTATTCCTAACCCGTTCAAAGAAACCCCGCACATCCCTACCTAATCTGTCAGTATATGCTTTCAACACTATTGCTCCCCCAAAATCTTGTCCCTTTCGTACACTGCAACACGATGCAAATAGCAGCAAGGCAGAAAGGCAATATATCTTGCACAGACTCTTTACTTCAGGCCCCTAAACCCCCTCGCACCAATAGAAACGCCTCAACCAAAAAGAGAGGCATCAGTTGTCAGTACTTATAAACCAACTTCACATACACCACATCAAAAAGACAAGTGGATGTGTGCCACAGCGAGGCAAGAATGGGATGGGGGAAGGATGGGGAATGACAGATTGGACACAAGAGGGAGGAAAAAAGGATTGGGATGAGGACACTACAGTCCATTATCACTTAAGTGACAAGAACACCAGAGGATGCGGAGGCACCCGAGGACTTTCCATCGGCACCTTCACTATCATTGCTCTTTTTGCGGGTATCACCGCCTGATTGATGACTATCGTCGCCATCTTCTTCGCCAGCTAATCGGATCTTGTGTTCCTCTTTGTACACCTGCAACTCCATACCCTTCTCATCAAACTGACGTCGCAGTGCTTCCAGAGCTTCCGACATCTAAAAGGAGGCAGCAGAAAAATCACAAGTCACCGCCTAAGAACAACACTAGTATCATTGTTTTATATAAGTTTGTGATCTCGCTTCCATTAACATAACTGAGTCATTTACTGCATCTACTGGTAGTGCAGAGTCAACGTGAATAGAATGTTTGTCGAGAATTTCGCAAGCGCAAACAGATGGTATGCAAAGTCAGAGATTATGCACTTAATTATCACTAGCAAACAATGAAAGAGAGCGGAAGAATCAACAATTATGATTAAGTCTGAACAATAAAGGTGATAGAATTCGAGTGTATTACTAGAGACGATAAAGAATGTTACTAAGGATTAGCGTTAAACAGCCCTTTCCATAGTAGGCCACTAGCTTATCGTTAAAAACTTCAATTGCAAATTTGTAATAATTTATAAGTGCAATACAGCAGACTTGTTATTCAATTAGTGCTAAAAATAAATTATGGATACTCAACCGTCCATGAACCGAACGCGTAGAACCAATTAACATACCCCCTCAATAAAAGAAAATTTTGGGGGATAAAGACTAAGAGGAACAAGGTGTCATAAAAATTTTTTCCACATCTCGTTTGGACCTGAATGAATTACACATTACGTAGGGCGAACCACATTCATTCAGTTGAACTGAGTAGAAAGTGCTAATAGACAGTTGAATTGAACTTTAATAAAGGCAAAATTTCAGGAGGGCTGACAATTAAGGATGTAACTTGTGCCATCAAATTAGACAAATGAAGCTGAAGTTTGCCCAAGAATAAAATTAGCACAGATATTGGATGTAGGGTTCAGTGTAAGGTTGATCAGGATCAGCTTGACCTACCACCTCTGCATGAACCCAGATGTCTCAGCGCAATCGCTTTTCTGCAAATAAAATCAACTGTTTCCTCTTTAATCAGACATTCACTATCAATCTTGTTCTCTCACAAAAAGAGATTCGATCAAAACATTCTGCCCGACATGATAGAGGAAATGAACTCATCTTAAATCAACCGTGGGCAAAGAGCGCAACACCTAATAATGTAATCTTAATAAATTAATTAATTAATAACTATTAGATATCACACTTAAAATCTACATTCGATGGATCTCTAATTGCTTTACAAGAAAATCCTGTAACTGGTTCACTTACAAATTACAGAGCACAATTAAAGGACCTTCTCCCCCAAGGCTCGAATGAAGTACATCAGGCCAAAAGAGAGAAGTAAAGGTAATGAGACTTGCAATTGTGATGGGATTTTCGAGGCGTAAATAAAATGCTGCCCTGTATACAGCCTAATTTGAATGCGGAAGTGAATATCTTGGCTTAATTTAAATAAGTTATGGGGAAAATTATTAAACTGTTTGAAATGCACCCAAAGCATAAGGATATATGGTTAACAGCATAGTGAACAACAATGACTGGCATTTATGAAAGTAAGGGTAATTTATTTATAAGAGGAATTCCTTCCCTACCAGCACGCATTTTTGATTTAATGGGGTAGATCATCGGAAGACGTGATCTTCAGTGAAATTAGCATAGAAAGTGGGTGGAAGAACATTTTAAGAAAACTAGAAAGAGCAAAGGTGATAAATGGAGTCACTTTTACACCTCCTCAATGTTAAGAGAGATTAACCATTTGTCAAACACAAGAGAAACATAAACCAAAGAACCAAAAATAGGAGGTACGCGATTTAACACAGTTTTTGCTAAAAATCTGTTAAATCCACTTACACGGAGTTCGATTAAATGTACACAAAGAAAAATTACATCAATAAATCCTGAGCAAAAACCTCAGATGATAACTTGCGAGTCTAGTTAAGCAGGAGAAAAACTAATACTAGGAAAATAAGGCTAAGTAAAATTTATACATCTTTTAATAGGAAATCACTTTAATAAAATGATTGAGAACAACTTCAAATAGAATTTGTGATTCCCTTTATGCTAATAAAAGAAAATATAGGGTAATTTTTCTTCAAATTAGATTAGAATATTTACAAACATAAAAGCACGTAAAACATAATTGAATCTTAAGTGAAATACTAAAATTTTAGCGTTCCCAATATGAGTTGAAAACTTTTACTTTAAACATTGTAGCTTGCACTGAATACGATAATTCGAAATTGGTAATGTAAAAGCTGCAATTCATTTGAAACAGAGAACTGAAATATTTTCCTCTTCATTTACATGAAAGAATATTTTTCCCAAATAGACCACTTATAAGAAGGATTGCGTATGCCTTATTGCATTAAGGGAAAGTGGTTAAGAGCGTTTCAACTATTAACAAAATTATGATTGTCTTAAAAGGTAATTAAACAAACCTTTTTTTCGTTTGCTTCGAGGGCAGGAAGGACATGTTTAACTTGACGTTCGACAAGAACACCCTCTATCAACCGGAAACATTTGCGTTCAGCATCAACTCCTTTAAGAACCTTGATGACCATACTAAAAATAGAGAATCCGTTTAAGTCTAGATGAGCAAAAGGTTTGCCAAATAAAAAGCGAAGGGATAAGCGATGGAAGTTACTGAGCCAAGCATTGAAAGAAATTGAAACCATCAAAAAAATAAATAAGTCAAGGAAAGCACTTTAAAGCCTTAGAAACAGCATCGAACTACTTATGCAAAAAATCACATGGTAGAGGAGTATATCAAATACACCAAATATTTACTTGTGTTCCCTCTGGTCCATCTCAAGACCAGTAATTTTATTAGCAATAGCCCTTTGTTCATATCGTAGTTTTTGGAAACCCTCTACAATCTGCTCCTCAGTTAATGGCTTATTCTTTTCTTTGGCTGCGGTCATATCTCGCTGCCGTCAACATACACAAACTATTTGCACACGAATAGTATTGGTTTCCAAAATGCCATGGTTTCTCGTTCTTGAGAAAATAGTTAATACTCCTAAGATTCATCGAAATATATACATTTAATTTGTATATCAAGTTTTTTAAAATAATTTATTTCTGAATTTACGTTTTGTCTTTTATGAAAATATATAGAAGTAGTCGGCAATAATGAAGACATCTGTTGCCCCAATGGTGCTACTCCGTTGCATATTCCGCTAAGCATTAATAAAGGGGCTAACAATGTAAAATATATGGCTATATATATTTTTCTTAATGCATAATTCTCATGTAAATCGTCAATAAATTGTAATCTTCAAACTATTCTTGCTAAATACAATTGAAGTTGATAGCACTTGAAAGACCATAAATGGCCTAATATATATTTTATTAATCACTTGATTTTTGGTCCTTTATAATCGTTTGATTTGGATCTAAGCATTACAAATTCTAAAAAATATATTCATAAAACTCTTCTACGACCATTGCTACATCTGCCTTATCGTCCATGTCTCCACATAGCTTTCAAAGGCCTGAAAAAATTGTTTGCAATTTCTAACATCATTATGATCTGTTAGCTGACAATACGACAATCAATAATATGGACCTTGTTTTCAGTGGTTTTCAAAGGCATGATTATCTCAAAATATAAAAGATTTTTCATGGCTAGTTTATTTTTATATTTTGGGTAGATTTCAAAAATTTTATTTACTAAACACTTGTGTTTTCTTTCAATATGAGGGTCGCGTACATAGGCATAAACTCCAGTACAATTTGGCTTCCAGAATCTTTTATGGATATGGATCAATTCGTTAATGAAGGAGGCAGAACATCCATCCCATATACTGTAAATTTCTATTTTGGGTACAAAATACGATGTCTTCTCTAATTTACTCAATCGACTGTGAACCAGGTAAGAAATTAAATTGGACCAAAATAGAAACTAGTATTCAATTAGTCATTGCATCTGAAAACTTATTCAATCATCACTTATTTGCGATGCAAGGATTTTTGTGTTTGATGCACATCAGGGGTCTTTAAAGAAAAAAAACAAGATTACCCCAAGGTTAGCTTTAGTGTTTAACTTGTGGATGAATATCGTCTAATAATTTTCGTTCAAACGATACCAAGTATGTAGAAATATGAAAATATAAGCACTAAAGCATTGAATAGTAATGAATAAATGGTCATTTCGTTTTGTTATTTTCTTAATCATGCTGAACCATCTGAAGTATGAGAATGTACTTTATTAATAAACTCAGTATAAGCGTATCCCGATTAGAAAAAGGATAATATTATCAATGACATTGATAGTTATGGTTGGGTAACTTATTACTATAAAATATAAACAATTAAATATAATTTTTTAATTTCTTATAAAATATGTTTGCTTCAGAATGCATTTGGCTAGATGCTCCTGCAAGGTGAATGTATGGTACAATGGAATTAATGAGTAGCAAATTAATTACTAATTGTTGTACTTTAGCCCATGATTTTGTATTGGAATTTATAATCTCCCGAACAATTGTTGAGCTTTAGTTTCATATTAGATTATAAAGCAACTCGATTATTCAGATTCAGAAGAACTAATTTTTCCTTTCATAATCTTTTATTTAGATATGCATAGGTGATAATCTTCTAGATGTTAAATATTGAATAATGAGTATTTCATAGTTTGAAAAGACTTTTGAAATGGTGGAGTCCTCACAAGTGTTGATTAAGAGTTGATTCTATTTCTTCGGCCTTAAGGGAAGTGAGTGCTCAATGATGCTTGGCTGGGGTGTGTGATAGACTTAACTCCACGTGGAGCACACTGGGCAACGTACACTTATACGGCAAAAGTCTATTGATTCGTAGTTGACTTCTGACTTCAAACTACTATGGGTCAACTATTTGTCATATTCGATCCCTCCACAGTACTCATCTTACCTTTTTTATGCCTTTGTGTCTGTTTATCTGTCTCTAATACATCTGTGAATCACTCGTCTGTTCCCCCTCTCGACTTTTTGCCACTTTGATGTTCCTCCTTTGTCTGTCTCCTTTACATCTGTGAATCATTATTCTGTTTTGTGTCTGTCTCTAACATCTGCAAATCATTAATCCCTCCACTGTCTCTGGTCTGTCTCTTTCACATCTGTTAATCATTATTCTGTCCCTATCTCTCTCGACTTTTTGCCACTTTGATGTTCCTTCTCCTCTCTGTAAAGCCCCGAGGTCAACTCTAGGAGTAATGATAACTATTAAAACGCCTGCCATTTGATATAAATAAATGTTGCTTGGCTAATTCAAGTCAACTACAGTCTAAATATACAAATTAGCAATAAATATTGTCTTAAATGATTTGAAAATAATTTTAAAATTTAAAATTCCGAATAGTTTTTCAAAAAGTTTTAAATATGTTATCTAATTCAAATATGTTTGTCCTTCAGAATGTTTATACGAGACACTATATTTACACTATTTTGACCGCAACCACATCAAAGTTATTCGTCATGTTCTATTCCAATGAAATACTTTCTTTAAAGAGGGGGCGTTTTGGCGTTTTGTGGTAAACCATTATTCTTTTTTATTTTTTAAAAGGTTGGCTGCGACTAGAGGCATTAATCATGTAAATAAGCGTGATATTGTTTCCGTCGATATCGTTAGTTCTTGGTAAGTCAGATGATTCGAATTTCAATTTTAATTTAGCTCTGAATTGCTCGAATTTGTAACCGGGTCAAAGAAAACCCGTTTTTCTCTTTATCTTTCGGCTCAACTAATGTATGGATTATGTCGTATCTACGCTGAAAAACTTATCATAACCCTTCGTAAGTCTCATCTTTTTTACTATATAGTTAAATCGCTTCATTTGATTTAATATGCAAAAATCGCATTTTTATGGCAAAATATAACTTTAAGAGCCATCCTTGAATAGGTGAAGCTAACGATCTTTATGCCAGATCGTTGGTTTCTTTTCGTCCTAACGTAATTCAAATTGACGAAGTTCGGTAAACGCGGTTTCGTTTTTCGTTAATATGCCACTTTCGTTTTTGTTATTATTCCGAGTGATGCCTATTAAATTTTCCAACCTTACTATTTTTTTTTACTATTTTCTCATTCGTTTTAGGCGACCCCATAACAAACAAAGAACCGATGTTGATATTGAACTACCTCTAACATCATATGGAGATTTCGGTTCGTTCAACATTTCTGGCCAACTGATGCAATCTCAAGACATTGAAATAGTTAGTTAAATTTAGCGTATTCTAATAGATCTTTTAGCCTGTGCACAATTTGGAGAATTCATTTTATCTTCAAGCTCGTGCTGAAGACATAACTCTTATTGATGCTTCAGTTACGCCAAGGGTTTGTTTGATTTCCACGGTTGTAGTATTTTGCGAATATAGACCCATTCTAGTTACGCCTTTGGTGAAGACTTTCAAACTGAATTTTTGTCCGAACTCTTGGGAGACAAGAGTCAAAAGCAAGTTCCTGACCTATTTCAGGATGAAGGGTAACGCCTCCAATATAAAATTAATTTATTTTGCAGTCATCGGGGTAATATTGATCAAATTGCTGAAGAAAGGGAGAGGTAAAGTGAATTTTTATCTTTTGAAGAGCTCCTTTAGTCGACTTACAGTAGAACAGCTACTGCCACTTGAAAGACCTTGTGAAGCGTTAATTCCACAGATACGACCAGAGAATACCGCCTCAATCTATGAGTAAGCTTGTCTTTGTATTCTATTTAACCTACTATCTTTTCTGCCTTCTTTTAGTCTTGAACAAGACCACCAGAAGTCGTCTGAGCGGTGAGTTTTTTTTCTATTACTCCTGTGATGATATTGGAGTGCATATGACGATTGTATCGTTTGAAATGGCATCCAATCCTTCTCTGAGGGCGTTTTAAACTCCTTAAATTATTTTTTTTGGTGGCTTTATTGGTAGGTTGGAAGTAATTAGAGAACAGAGCGAACAGCAAGCCAACGAGACCACAACATTAAATCAGTGAGTATATTTTTTTGAAATCACTTACTATGAGTAGTAGTGGCTTCCTCCGTCAACTCTTTCGAAAGCTGTCTTCTTTTCAACCGCGTTGTTATCTTCTTGTAGACCCGAGGCTTCAGCTTTAGTGGAAGTTCCTGAACAAACAAGTTCTAGGTAATGCAATATTGTCAGTGTTTATTGTCACTCATAGCTTGCAAAAGTGGCCTAACTTCGACCCTCCTATTTCAGAACTCAGTTGGCAGAATCAGTGAAAGGGCCGTCTACACTTGATGGGTTTGTTTATTTCTTTTCTTTCACGTTCGAGTGCCCTGTTCAGCTTCTTAATGCGTATTTTTTTTTACTTTCCACTTTAGGGTTCAACAGCCAGAATTGAGCACCGTCCCATCTCTTCATGAAGGGTGATTTGATTAGCCTTATTTGAGTTCTTTTAGCGGTGAACGAAGTAGTCTATGCCACATTTCATAGTTTTGTCTAACAGTGTTGGGAGGAGAAGGAGGAGGAGCATCAATGTGGCAAAATGTCGAGAGGGGGGGGGGTAGAATAATGATTCATAGATGCAAGAGAGTCAGACAGACACAAAGGCTGAGAAAGGTGCGGTAAGTACCATGAAAGGGGTCGAATTTGGCATTCAGTGGTGTCATGGTAGTTAGAAGTGAGAAGTCAACTGCCGGTTTATAGACCCTTTTGTGGTATGAGCATACGTTGCCTAGGGTGCACCACGTTTTTCATTATTGTTATTGAAAATGTTCCTGCTTGTTGTAGGAGTCAAGTTCCCGGACTCGTCGCTGAAGGTCCGATTGTTATTGATGGGTGAGTCTCTAAGGCACACTGATGAGAAATTCTCTTCTTCCAAAGCTCCCAGTTTTCCATATTTTGGTTTTGTTTTTTGTGGGTTTAAAGGTGATGCGGTTCGAATTGAAACATGCGCTAAACTGGGGGATCCATAAATACATTACTTCCAGTACTTAGTTCATATAAATAGGGGCCTATGAAGGTGTGTGTTTCGAATTTTTAGTAGATTTTGCTGAGTGATATGGTTGGGGCTAAAATACTGATCTGTCTTTTCGGGTGGCTTACGCGATGTGGCGAACTAAAGGCATAAATAATAATTACCCGAAATTACCATTCCCTCACATTTTGGGTGCTTGAGTTCAATCAATTTGTTTATATGCTTTGTTGGCTGATTAACGGGAGCATGAGGTTACTAATTAGGGTGCTAAGACTACTAGACCCATTGTTGTACAGACGAGTGAGCTCCCACAGGACTAATGAAACGAAATCAAATCGTTGAAGCTAAACGCGGGAAAAACATCTCCAAGATATTTATTTACTTATATCAGATGGCAGGCATTTTGATGACTTAAGGCTTCACAGAGAGGGGAAGGAACATCAAAGTGAAAGAAAGTAGAGAGGGGGGGAAGGAAGAGTGTTTCAAAGACGAAGGTGAATAGTCGAATATGATTTACAGTGGGATCATGGCAGTTTGAATTCAGAAGTCAACTACCGGTTTATAGACTTTTTGCCGTATGAGTATACGTTGCCCAGGGTGCACCACGTGGAGGTACGTCTATCGCATACCCCCATCTCCAAGATATCGTCGAGCGTAAAGAGTTGGGTATTGGATAATCTACGCTAAGGCATTGCTCTAATCTACAAGCAGTACTGTGTGTGTGCGTGTTGGTGTCAGTGGATGTGCGAGAGCATTTTAGGTGAGTCACAGGGACAAGGACGCGTGCAAAATGACAATGACACGAAGGCGGGGGGGGGAGGTTGGATTGGGGAGGCGATAAACCCTTCTGACAGAGAGATGGTTAATT
Organism: Rodentolepis nana; assembly: GCA_900617975.1. Taxonomy (NCBI): domain Eukaryota; kingdom Metazoa; phylum Platyhelminthes; class Cestoda; order Cyclophyllidea; family Hymenolepididae; genus Rodentolepis; species Rodentolepis nana. The sequence goes on along the minus strand of UZAE01012786.1, from coordinate 4,397 downwards.
CACAAGAGTGTGATGGCGAAAACTTAATGTTTTCTCATAAAGAGCGCGTCTAGGGGGTCACACTTTGAAAGGTGCACAAAGTCACCCTTCAGCCTGAAGTTGCCAATTAGGAATTCCATTGAACCTCTTCCTCCAAGTTAGAAACAGAGGCGTCTATCAATGCCAAGGACGAATAGAAATTTCTCTTGACACTGGAGTTAAGTTTTGGGCAATATTGACTAGACCACTCAGCGAAAAATGCAAATAATGTGCAGTTCATTGCACTTCTCATGTAATTATGAGTTGATTTTGTCTGTTAAGTCATTCAAAGAGCTGGCAGAAATTGTAGGCATGACCCTGGAATTCTCCACTAAATTCTCTACTCGTTCCAGTGCTGGAGATTTAGTTTACCCGCAAAGATGTCAAAGCGCGTTGTTGGCTTCATACCGAGGCAATGGAGACAGAATCTCTTCAATGTTCCTTCTCAGTGCCTACAATACGCATTTGAAGTGGCACTTGTGGAATACCTTCCAATAGTCATTTTGTTTTCATTGAAATTTAGTAGTATCTAATGCGTCAGTGCACTTTATGAGCTCCTACTGGCATCCATTCGAGTCGATTTTTAACTCAATTCGTCCATCTCCCTTGCAGTCCACAAATTCCAGAGGATACTCAGGCGCAGCGGCAAGCACAGCACGAGAAGTGAGTTTTCTTAAAGTAGGATTTCGATTCATCTAAGTACAATCATTGATCGTGAACCAATATTGTGACTCAATGGCCATTCAATTGGCGTTCCTTTTTGTCATTGGATATTATGGTCGATAGAACACTTAATTATTATTAACCGCCCTTATGTCTCTTATTCTAGCCCACAAGTCAACGAGGAAACTCTTGTAGCACCTAGTCCAAAACGCCGACGCGTGGAAGAAAAAGACGCAACCACAAACGCCTCAAATCGCAGTATTTCCTTCGATCTTGGCAACGCTCAACCTTGCGCTACGTCGTCTGCTATCAGGTAGGCATTAGGAATTCTTCGTCTTGTTGATTGGAGGAGCATATCATTACGTGCCAATTTTTTGCTAAGACCAAAGATGCTAACGCCATCACCAAGATTGCGAATAGTTCCACAGTCCCAACTCTCCGTCGTCCAAAACCCTCGCCGTCCACCAAATCGAAGACGTGGAAAGTATCACAAATTCCTTATAGACGAGAAGCTTCAACTCTCCAAGACTGAGATGCTTAAAAACATCCAGAATCCCCGCGAAATTCTTCGTACCAGAGCTGAATATCGCGCTCTAGGGGCCTCATTAATGCATCCACGACGTGCGCGTTCACGCTATCCCGATCGTTTGCTTGCCCTTCCGACTAATTTCGAGTTGTCAATCAGCCAAACACTCTCTCAGATGTGGCGTGCCAAACGTCAGCTCTGCGAATTCGGGAGGTTGGATGAGGATTTGCTTCCGCAAAAATCTCAACCTCCCTCGACGCGCCATTCGAAGGGCTATTTGTGGAGCATTCGGGAATCGGGTTTGGAATCTTCAAAAGAAATGGTTCGTGGTGGCGTAAGTGAGATTTCTATGGAGCCTTTAGGCCTGCGAGTATCGTCATTAGCTCTTCAAGACCAATCAGCTGCAGAAAAATGTAGTCTGGCGGTGCCTTCTCAAAGTATCGTTATTCCTGAAGAGCAAATTCAACAGAAACCGCAGGAGATGAATACTGAAACAACAATGAATCCGGCCGAAGGTAGATCTAGGACTTTTGTTTGATTTTCACATTTTTCTCCTTCATTAGAATTACCTCAACGCGAGAATCAACCTGTGGAGCCGATTCCTGAAGGTACGTGATATACTACTTTAACGAAATAAAGTACTATTTGGTTTTGTTGATCACTTATGGTTGTATTGTCTAATTTTTCCACCAGTTCAAATTCCTGAAGTGATGCAAATAGAAGAACGGCACCCGATAACGATTTTACCTGAAGGTAACTATTGTTGTTTATTTGGCCTCTATTTCAATTGCATTGTTGCCTTCGACAGAGTGGGAAATACTGACACATGTATCCTAGACGCGTCTATGCCTTTGTAGCTGTTGCTTTAATAACTCTGTAGTTTGCCTTGTTTAGTTTTGATCGAAAAAAAACTTAATTTGCAAATAAGGAGTGGTTAAGATGCAGACGTAATGGGCAATTGAACCAGGGTGATTTCTGTGGCAGTTAGTCCCTCAGAATCCGAGTCGACTATGACGCAGCGATTTTGTAGTGGGCTAATGGTGGAACTAGATCTCCTAGCAATCCTAGTTTTTTTCTGTGATTTATGTCCTTATTTGTACATATTTTTGGCATTTTGCTAATGAGGAATCGACCTCAAGTAAGCAAGAGGTTTTGAGCATATCTTATAAGCCATTCTTACCCAAGATTGTTGGAGCTTTGAATTCGCATTATTATGTGGACAAGTTGTCGCATGCATATTCCGTTCATGTCTCTCCTAAGGCAGGTCTTGTTTGATCGTGTGCCTTGTTCAACCTTAGTTGATTTGGTCAATTTTTATGTTATTCATCCAGAACTTATTTGCATAAGGGGGGGGGGCGTGGGTGGGGGGTGGGAGAGAGGTGTGATTTCTTAGTTTTATTTTTAAAAACTCACAGTCCTCTTTGTCATTTAATCTTTATTTGCCAGATTTGCCTATTTTTTCTTGTGTCTTATTTTTGCTGCATGTAATCAGCTCCAGCAATCCAACAACCCGAAACGATTTCTGGTATTCCAGAGTTTTACACCAGCGAGTCGGCACTCTTGGTGTGAGTTCTTTTCCTCCAAAATCTGTAAAGCTTACTCAAAATTGTATCCCAACTGCTTTCACCTGCAATTTTCCACTTTTAGGACTATTGAAGCCGCCCTTAAAGGGGGAGAACCAACGGTTGACTTCTCGCGTTTGGTTTCAAAGTGTACTTCCAGAAAGCACGCTGCCACGACCTTCCACCATTTGCTCTGTCCGTTTGATCGCCTTTATATATTTGCTCTGTGTCCAATTTCTATTTTTGAAAAATAATTGCAGCCTTTATTTCTTCTTTTCAGGTCTCTTGAAAGCGAAGTGTGTTAGAGTCACTCAATCGGCTCCATTTCAACCCATTTTTATCAGCCTTGCGGAGTCATAATGCTTTGTAATCTCTTCTAAGCGTTTATCGTGTACTTTTTTACAAGTAAAATTTAATAAAATCTTTATTTTGCAAAGAGCTCAGCTTTTCGGTTGGTTTCACAGAAGTCAGCTGCATTGCCTTCAAGATTTCGATGTAAAGAGGAGCAGAGTTCAACTACCTACAAGAATGCACTTTTAAATGTACTTGAGTTGCCGTAAAAGTTCTTTTGCACCTGAATTCAAGTTTTGATTAGCAAATATCGGCTAAATGGAATTTTCATTTAGAAATCGTCTGGCGTACTGATCAGATTCTTCATCGCTGCTTAGTGAATAATTAAGTTGGGCAGTAGCATCAACTTAATTGTTACCAATTCCAACTCTAAGGCGGATGACTGACCTATTTTAATTGCAACTTTAACCGAACACCGAAATTAGTTATTCTTTCATTTGCTTTCGCCATTTTCCTATCTTGGAGCGTCAGACTGTTTGGGAATTAACTATCAAGCCATCATGGGAACTTCTAGTCTTTGGAAAGTGGGACTTAGAGCGTTTCAAATCTACTTATAACCGGAAGTAAAGTTAGAGGAAACATCAGAAACCTAAAGTTTCTTTTTCCCACTAGCCACCAGACAAGAAGTTATTTATTTCAATTGGCAGGAATTTTGATAGTTATCGTTAGCCCTTTAGTTGGCTTCGGGCTTCACAGAAGGGAGGTGCATTAAAGTGAGAAAAAATCGACAGGGGATAAGAAGACCGTTTCACAGATGTAAAAGACAGACAGACACAAAGGCAGAGAAAAGGTAAGATGAGTACTGTGAAAGGGGTCGAATATGACATACAGTGGGGTCATGGTAGCTTGAAGTCAGAGGTCAACTGCCAGTTAATAGACTTTTTTGCCGTATGAGCATACGTTGCCCAGGGTGCACCACATGGAGGTAAGTCTATCGCACCCCCCACCAGACAAGAAGTAAAGTCCCGTAACGGGAACGTGATTGGTAAGTGGGGTTGGAGGGGAGGAGGGAAAGCGGAGATGGTACGTGAACGTTTCAATCCGAAGGGAAGAACTGTGAGGCAAGAGAGAGAGAGAGTGAGTTCTTCGGTTTGGACACTCTATTCAACAAGAGAACATAATTTTTACATTAAAAAGAAAGTTGACGAATTTTGTATCTTACAAAACGCTAATCGAGAGAAATGTAGAGGATTGCTATAAGGAATGAGTCTTTGATGGCATCTAATTTCGACTTACTGCTTTTGGTCAGCAAATACAGGATGATCAAAGTAAAGGCG
>UZAE01012785.1:0-11464 GCA_900617975.1 Rodentolepis nana | reverse complement strand
CATCGAATCATCAATCGAGCTTACGTGACGTAGAGTATAATTAGCTTCAGTTGATGACTAATCGTGTTCGTAGTTTGCCCAACGTGTTTGGTAAACACTTTTTGTATCCGATTCGTGTTCTCGATACTTTGGAAGTAGTCTTTCCACTTTCGGGAGCAAAGTTATAATTAAGGATTGTGGTAGAGAGGATTGCGAGGATTATTCAGGTCTTATTTGTGTTGTATCCACTTAATTGTCAAGTGAATGGACTTCTGAACTGATTTACGTGTCTCATATTTAGAATTATTTTCATGGTCAAGGACATAATTATTAACAATAAGCTATTGTAAAGCGAAAAGACGTCGTTATATACGAAAAGATGTGAATAATTTTAAGGGTGGCTATTTTTCCGGCTATTCAAAACTCACCAGCCTGACCTGCAAAACAAGGCAAATTTTAGCCTATACTTTCAAAGGAAGAGACAAGACGGGTATGGAAAGTCGTGAATCGCAGAAGAGTGCAAAGAGAAATATCCACAAACAGAACCTACTCATCTTAAAACGCCTGGTCTCAATCACATTGCATTATATAAGTTGACAAACTACAAAGTACTTGACAACATGGAAATCAATCCTACTCAAGAATGCAGATACTGCAGTGACTTTTGTATTGTTGATATAGCCATTAGACACTCTCAAGTGGAGTGGGAAGTCACATCTTTGTGAGGCTTGACATTAACTGAGACCCAATCTTGCTCTACCACAGCAACCACCACCGTCCATCAGACACTTAACATCTGAGATGTAGTTATCTTTCCCATCTTCCCATTCTAATTCAGTTTAAGTAGGTAAAAACACGAATGGAATACATATGATGATGGTTTATGATAGTCGCCATTAGCCTTTAGTTCACTTAGGGTTTCACAGAGGGGAGGAACAGAAGAGTGTCTCATAGATGTGGTTCAACAGGAAGTTACACCGAGCTCAGAAGTGTATTCGACAAGTCGATCGGTGTTCGTGAGCTGGTTGAGTTCAAAGTTGACCTCTTCGATACTAGTACGACTAGAATTGTGGAGAATTGTCATTCACTGGAGGCTTTATGATAGAGGTTGAAAATTTGAAAAAAATTGCTTCAACCAAGCCCGAATTCGTGCAGACATCTTCAACACACCTGGTAAAAAATAACAAAATATCCCATATACATTAGAATTAGAGTTTAAATAGCTTGAAACACTCTTGATGGGAGAATGCAAAATCTCATTAGATGTGGATATATCTAATATACAGTTTTCTAAACCGCCTTGTGGTTTGCGTGACTCTATGTGTTGCAGTCTTCGATTCGAATCTGTCCTGGAATGGCTAATTACGGAACTTCACTATATGTGTCAATCACTTAACAGGCATGGAAATTTTAAAATGGAGAAGCTGTTCAATAGTTTTGTAGAATTCCCATGCAGCTAATATTCTGATCTGGGGTGTGCGATAGACTTACCTCCATGTGGTGCACCCTAGCCAACGTATGCTCATACGGCAAAAAAGTCAATAAACCGACAGTTGACTTCTCACTTCAAACTACCATCATCCCACTGTATGTCATATTCGCCTACTTACACATTACTCACCTCACCTTTTTCTCTACCTTTGTGTCTGTCTCTTTACACCTGTGGATTACTCTTCTGTTCCCCCCCCCCTCTCGACTTTTTCCCCCTTCGATGTCCCTTCCCCTCTGTGAAGCCTAAAGTCAACTAAAGGGCTAATGATTACTATCAAAAACGCCTGCCACTTGATATAAATGAATATTTTGATCTTGCAACTAACTTAATCGAACCACTGAAGAAGCATCACCCGGCTTCCCAACACAAACAAAAAAACTAGATGGTCGACTTTCTCTTTTGAGTTAGCCTGTCAACTTACAAACGTGTTTACTCTTTACGAAAGGGGTTAGAAATTAGGGTGATCTGAGTGACTTCCTTTCGGTTAAAATAACCGGTCAACTTCGATATTTTTGCCTTCAAACTATTAATCGCTTAAAGCCATTTACTGCAAAATGATGTTCATAACCGATGACTGGGTGATAGTTTAGACGTGAGTAAGCAGGCTCAAATTAACTGCTTCGCCATCCCAGTTCGGATGCGCAACCAATCGCGAGGAGGAGTGAATCAAATGGAGTGAGATTTTAACTCTGAGGATAAACTTAAAGATTTTCCAAGTTTATCATAATTAGCAGAAATAAATATTCTTCCATCATACGATTGATTTCCTCAATCAGCCCACAAATTTAACGCTTTAGTCCTTTAACCCTCAAATTATTTTTTTGTTAGAAAACTTCACGCTTGTCTTACAGAAGACTGATTAGTTTGGTGGTATCAGGCGAAGGCTACAGACACGTATTGAACATGTAACAAACGGCAATAGCACCTTCTGTTACGAGTCAAGCACAAATTGAGCTTATTTTGAAAGAAGACCTTAAGGTACTTAGGAACTAAAGGGGTTAAGGTGAAGTTCCTTTATGGCCTATCAACGATTGCTTAACGAGATCAAAGTACGCCTTCACCACATCTTTCTTCCCACTACTCAAACCCCCTCCCCCCCCCCCCCCCCCCCTATTGGCCTTTAACCAGTTTATTGATTTTCTCACGCTCGCTTTACTCCGTTTTAGATCGCATTTTAGGTCTCCAAAATTTGTGTTTTCTTTTGCCTCTCCAGATTTATAAATAGGTCACCACCGTTTCTGTCTCCATTTTTTTTAACTCATGACAGTGGAGAAAGGTAACAGCAGAAAGGAATTGTCGAATGCGAAATTAAATCAACTGCATACCATGGCATTTAGTGAAGTTGTAAGTTTAGGGGGGGGGGGAATGCGTTCCCAACTGATTTTCTCCTTCCTTAAGGCCGATTTTTTATTTTCCCTCTTATTGAAGCATCATGTCTGATTTCCTAGAAAGGAGAGAATCAGTCTTGGTATGCTATGAAGTTGTCTGGCTATGTCCTTTAATTTCCCTTTTGCAATGTTTTAAATTATTTCTCATTGCCGTTATAGTGATATTTCGAAACAAAAATCCAATTTACTAATAACTGGGGTGAGCGAAAGACTGACATCCACGTGGTGCAACTTGGGCAACGTATACTTAGATGACAATAATGTCTATAAACCGGTAATTGACTTCTGACTTCAAACTACCATGACTCAACTCTAAGTCATATTCGACCACTTCCACAGCACTCACCTCACAGAGCCTTTTCTCTACCTTTGTCGTCTGCCTCTTTTACATCCTTGAATCACTCTTTTGTTCCACCTCTCGAATTCTTCTCACCTTGATGTTCCTCCCCTCTGCAGACCGAAGTGAACTAAAGGACTAAGGATAACTATCATCAAGTTTGTCATCTGATACAACTTTTCTAATAACTACAGAGCAAGACCACCCTGGTGAAGTTACGGAACCTTGAATTATTTCTAGTTATTAATCATTCGAAAGAGCCTAGACTTAGAGAGGAATGAGGGTTAAAGGGAGAAGACCTGGTAGAAATCGATATCCTATTCCACTAAAATTCTGGTTTGTGATTTGCAAGATTTCCGAAAATGGCTTTTGAGTTTCTAAACGATTTCACAGCCATGGTATCTAGTTGATTAACTTGGTTGGGTGGTTACACAATTCCACCCGCTCCTCTAATGGTCAAAATACCAGCAGGAGGTAAATTAACAGAATTCATTACGTCTTACTATGAATAAGCCGAAATATTTCTTTTTTCTCGAATGCCCTCTCAAATTGTGAATTGGGTTGGGTAGCCCAAAAGGAGAGATTGATCGCTTGTGCCATTAAAATAGTCACTTATTTGCCGTTTCATGCGACCATAGCTTAGATTGCAAAAGAAATTAAAAAGAGCACGCAAGAGATTCTGTACTGGAAAAGGATACTGTACTAATGCATATATACTGGTGTGTGTGTGTGTGTGTGTGTGTGTGTGTGCGTGTGTGCGTGTAGATTGCATACATAAGAGCGCTAAAACAATCAATTCAACAGCAACTTAGGTCAAAATCTGGAAGGAGATTGCATGAATGTAGAACATATATTTGAGCCGGCTGCCGTTGCCACTCGACTTCCACTTCCACTAGACGTTGAATAAGACGTCTCCGAGGAAGGCGCGGGAGGAGGAATCACCAATTTCAACCGACAGTACTGCCCAAGGAGGGGAGAATCCGTCGATTGGAAGTGCTGTATGGGTTCTTGTAAGAGGAGATTTTTCAGTGGTGAAGTATAGCTAACATCGGCTGCCGGTGCAGATATTTTTCTATTCTCTGACGGTTTCAAGAGATGATCCAGCGAAGGCAGGTTGATTGGGATCGATGGAGCATCGTGAAAGGAAACTGGACGAGTCCTCGAAGCAGAACGACCGGTAGGAAGAGGCCAAGCACAACTCTCTGAAGTGGTCTGACGGGGTTCGAACAGGGATCGGGTCATCAGATTATCACCCTGACTACCATTGGAGGGTGGAGCGGAGAGGATAAAACTGTTTCGCTGTTGCTTCAAACGGTCGGCAAGAGTGTCGGGAAGATTTGAAGGGTTATAAGGGAGGATATCAGCATACCAGCTACTACCACTACTGCTGGTTACTGTGTTAGTGGTAGTGTAGGTGTCAGTGTTGGCCAGATCGGATGGTGAAACTGTGGAAGCTGGACGTCGACCACGCATTGAATCATCAACGCGAGGTGAACGTTGATAGGAGACCCGTAAGGCGCTTGCTGCACGTCGTTGAGGCAATGTCTTCTACAAGAAGATAGCTCATTGTAAATAAGGCTTAAAATAATTCACAACCACACTCAGCATGATCCATGCTCGATGCCATAGTGATTGGCGAGTAAGGGAGGAGTGAGTGGAAACAAACGAGCTGTCTAGGTCTCGTCATACTAGTGATGTGGCAATCGATTAGTGCTTCCCATTGCTAAAAGAGAATCAGCCTTATTATATTCTTCAAAGATCCAGCTACACTAGACCAATTAGCACGCACGCGCACACACACATTATTAAAGGTCGGCTTATTGATAATTAGACGCATTATAGAGTCTCAAAAGCAGAGCCGAACTACCATTACGAATATAATATGGGCAAGTCATATGTTCGAGGGAGGTGGGGGGGGGGGGGGGAGTTGCTAGACAGACTGCGATGCAAATGCCGTTTTATGTCAGTCTTTCACGAATACCACACGCGGTGGTTTTACGGTTCTGTGGCAGTGATTTTAAGCAAACACAGAATAAACAATAGAAAGATTTCGCAAAGAAATTCAGTTCAGAAAATTGGTCAAGTTATAATTCTGGTGACCAATGGTCTTCTTGATAAACAGTCTATTCCAGCAAATGGTGATGGTAAGCAAAAGTCTACAGTCATCGATAAGTCAATACAAACCCTAATGGTGACAAAGCTTTAATGAGGGTGTATGAACAAGGAGATATTGAGATAGTCCCAAATAGGTGTTAAACACCTATCAAATTTCGTTGGAACACGGTATTGAGAGTAAACGATAAAACCAGGAAATCACATAAACGCTTAATAGCACTTAACAACAAGCATTGTGATACAATTATTAGATATTAGAAGAGATTAGCTCTTCTTTGAAAGTTTTTTTCTTTTAAATATCCTCTCATTTGCAAGAGATAAGGTCCCTCTCGTAAGTGACATGTAAGAAGCACATGTAATCTAGAGTTTTCACTCCCCACTTCCCAGCTGATCGCTCTGTTTAAATTAAGTGAGAGACGACCTCTTAAAGGATGGTGAAAAGCCGAAATCAAGGAGAAATTCGAAATCAGGAGAGGATAACTACTTAATTTAACCTGCAAAATGACAACACCTGGGATTGGATATTTTACTTAAGTACTACCAATTAAAGGTAATACCAAGTCCAAGGAAAACGTGAAATGCCCCCTATGAGCCATGTGAAAATCCACCAATCAGATCACTTTCTACGAGGCCTCCTCTAAATTACCGTAATTTATATAGAATGCACTTAGTGACCCACAGCTGCAGCAAATTTGGAATTAAATTACCTTGTCTCAAAAATTTTGAGGCGATCTAATGCTAATGAGAAGTATCTCTCCTAATTGGAGTGGGAAAGTGTGTAAATCAAATAAGCCATTAACAGGCAGTTACTTTTCCGATTTGCCAGACCGTATCAATACAGACAAAGAAAGCAATGGTAGCCGCTGCAAATGAGATGCATCGGCTCGATCAAGAGCCAATAAAATCCCCCCCCCCCAGAAAGGATATTTAATATAGTGTCACAACGATTCCATTACACTTCTTCCTTGGAGTCGTGAAAATCCACTTGAAATCAAAACGACGCAAAAAAGAACTATCGACGGGAAGCATAGACGAGAATTAATTTGAAAAGTAACTATTTCACTACCCATAACTGATTCTTAGCTAAATACACTTTATTTCTTCAAAGATAAAGAAACCATGTACCTCTCTCAGCCTTAAGGCTATAAGGAAATATCGATTACTTTTTTAGTTCATAACTAACCTCTACATAGACTGGTGCTTGTGGCGAGGCCGTCAGAGCTGGAGGTATAGTTCCCAGAGAAAAGTCTTCCATCTCCAGACGGCAGATACCAGTTTTTGGGGGAATCGGTGGAGGTACAGGTGGTTGGAGGGGACCAAGAGTAGTTGTATTCCCCTTGTTGGAAAGAGGAACTGCGTAGGTGGGCTCTGTTCGCTCTGTTTCGACACTTGTAAGTGTTGTGGTAGAGGCAGATCGAGTGAAACCACAAGGCTGTGCTGTTGTTGGAGTCCTTTCTGTTAAGCCCGAAGTAAGTGTCGAGGGAACCTCTTCGTAGATTCGAGAGGAATCGGTGTATATACTGAAAAGGATAAGCACAAAGAGGAGATTTAATCTAGCAATATATCACTTATAGTTAACCAAAAATTCGAATTTTAACACATTGGAAAAACTCGTAAGTCCATTAATTGAGGCATTGACAGCGATTAACAAGAGGAGAAGGAAATCACTTTATTGTCTCTCTTACGGGAAGCTCACGTATTCAACCAACCCCCTTGATATGACCAGTTAGTTCGTTACTCCCATAACTGGATTTGTGCCGAGGGTTAAAGATATCGTGACTTCCTACTTGACAAACATGCGTGTGCAATCGTGCGTATCCTTTCACATTTACTTTTAACATTTTCTAAAATTCATATTCCAGTCCTCATTAGAAAATTGCCCTGTAAATAAGAAACACCACCGAGTATTTACACGAGTGCATTATTATTTATTCATTTATCTCAAATGGCAGGTGTTTTGATAGTTATCATTAGCCCTTTAGCTGACTTCGGGCTTCACAGAGGGAAGGTTCATCAAAGTAGAAGAAAGTCGAGGGGTGGGGAACAGAAGAGCGATTCACAGATGTAAAAAAGGCAGACAGACACAAAGTTAGCGAAAAAATTAAGATGAGTACTGTGGAAGGGGCCGAATATGACACACAATCGGGTCATGGTATTTTGAAGTGAGAAATCAACTGCTGGTTGATAGACTTTTTCGTATGAGTATACGTTGCCCAGGGTGCACCACGAGGAGGTAAGTCCATCGCACACCCCAATGAATTATTATTGATCAGTCTTAAATTGATATGATTTGATAGGGGAGCTCTATACGTCATGGTTGGCTAGAGAACGGTGACTCATTTGGGAAACAGGCCTACATGGGAGAGATCATCTCCTATTAAGATTCAATTTTATCAATTCTTCAATTCATAGCCACCTTTATATTATTCGATTGGTCCACCAAATAGTCGGCTGTGCTGTGAAGCAGTTCAGTTCACTTAAGGTTATAATGGACATAAACGCTGAATGTATCAGAAGAGGGCTTCAATTCAACATATATTGTATCTTATGGATAATTAATAACATGAGTCTACCAAAGTATTAAAAAACGGCTGTAAATTGTTTATTTTTTGAAAAATTCACCCGACCGCACTCATGCGTGTCTCACAGCAATGATTTTTGGTGGTATCAGGCGAAGGCTGTAGACACGTATTGAACATGTAACAAAGGGCAATAGCACCTTCTGTTACGAGACTAGTACCAATGGAACTTATTTTGAAAGAGGACAGTATGGCCCTAAGGGCGTTAATGGGTTAACTGTTATTTAATAAAATCCACATTGGTTGAAGTGGGATTAAATTGTAAAGAAGAAACAATGAAACCGAATCTATCTACTACACTTAATTCTGATATGACAGAGTAACCAAGTGGTGATTTGTTAAGGGGATTTATACTATTACCAATGTACAGGCATTCTGCTTGTACAATGTCACCTTCTCATGAGAATTGTTGGAATTCAACTAACAGACATTTTCACTTGCAGTCAGTCAGCGACTATCTTTTAACCCAGGTCCTGGAAACGAATCAGTTCAGAGTCATTTGTCAACAAGCAAATGTCACATTGACTAACTCCCAATGAAGCCATAAAGGTTATTAGAATACCGATGTGAAGGGAAAATTTGATTAAATTTGTGCTAATATAAAGACATTCGACATGGCGATAAGCGACCATCATTAAGCCCAAACTTAGCAGTTTAATACGGATGGGATTAAATTTGTCTGAGTCATGATTGTCCGCCTATTAATAACCAAGTTATTTCTCTTCTATCTCTCTTAACTGGGTCCTGTAACTTGGACCGATCCGTGCGAAATACTGAATATTTCTCTAAATTCACATGTCACCAAGCCGATGGGATATCAAGTAGTCCTCAATAAGGGACTTCATAAGCATCCGGCCGGGGTGCGTGGTAGACTTACCTCCACGTGGTGCACCCTGGGCAACGCATACTCATACAGGCGGTTGACTTCTCACTTCAAACTAATATCACCCCACTCTATGTCATAGTCGATCACTTCTACAGTATTCACCTTACCCTACTCTCTATCATTGTGCCGGTCTCTTTTACATCTGCAAATCACTCTTCGGTCCGCCCTCTTGAACTTTGATGTATCACCCCTCTGTGAAGTTCGAATGATAACTATCAAAATGCCTAACATTCGAAATAAATAAATAAATAAGTAAATTAGCATCTGGCAGACGCAAGTGTTTGAATGCGGCATATTTACGGTTACTTAAAGCCATAGTGCATTTTATAAGTACTACTGAGCCGCCCTATATTTCGATCGTATTTTACGCATTCACCCACTTGAAACCCAAATTGACGGCTTCACACATCTAGAACTACACCAAAAGCCACATAGCAACCAGACAAGTATCAAATATGTGGCGAGCAGGTGCCCCAGTTTTCGCCATCATAAACCAATTTGCAGCAAGAGCCAATCAAAGTAATAATAGGGAGGAGGGGGGGAGGGTGGGGTGGGGGTTAAGAACTGATGAATCTGGAATATTCGAAAAGTGGAAAACAAATCAGAGAATCGCAAGAGCCTCAGTTCAAATTTGAATTCAGAATTCCTTAATGCTAGAAGGCCTAATAGAATGCTTTCGATGCACTCAAGCGAAACTCGTTAACCTCGAACGTCGTGCAATTGGAAAACCAATTAATTGCGTTCCTACAGTAGCAGCTGGAAGCGCATGGCCACTACTGAAGAAATTAGTTCGGCTGGTAGTCATTTACCACTTATCCAATACTGTAGATAAGTAAATCCATTGTCTAAATGAAACAACTGCGACTTGAACTTCAAGTCCCTTCTCTTCTTCCTCCTAAGTCTGAAGTTTGGGTTCTATAAACTTAGATAGGTGATTTCTTACTCAAGTGGAGGTCCGCTGCTTTGTGAACTGGGATTTAAAATTTCAGTCGAATTAACTTAAATTTTGTGGATGGTCATACTACTTTATTTGAAACATTTTTGATTATAAGAGCAGTTAGCTGAGACCTGACACGATAAATTTACCCCAATAGAGTTCACCCCGATTATGCTCTAATAATGAGGGCAATGTTTAAATTAGAATTCAAAATACCAAATTTCATTAAAAAAAACGAGCTTATTTTCCCCGCTTAAAAGTAGCCTTATGCCGGAAATGTATGCAACGGCCACAGCAGGCACTGTTCTGCTTGAGGTTCAAGTTGGGGGGGGGGGGGGGAACAATTTTGTTCCTAAAATCTATATTTATAATGACGGTTTTATATCGATCGTAACCGATTTCCCGCGATTTTAAGAATCTCCTATGCCTTTTGGCGATTTTTCTAACAGTGTTTTGGACCACCTGCACCTCCTCCCCTCAACCCCCCCCCAGCTGAGTCATTACTTCAGCCTATTGGTTGCAAGACTGTCTCTGTCGCCTTCTCTTTATTCTCTGCCTTCTGATTTTGCGATAGTGAAACCAAGATGGGAAGGTTAATAGATTAAACAGTTCTACTTTCGAAAACTCCAAGCTTAAGCTCACTTCCTGAGTAAAAGTATGTTAAGCCGACCACCGTGAGTAATTAGAATGACGACCAAAGGCGAACATTCAGTGAAGTGGATGTCCAACAGAAGAGGGTGAGAGTGGCCAATAAAAATGATGTCAACATAATCACCTTGAGGAGTCTGAGAAAATAGCCTTTGACATTTGACGAGCCATTAAGCTCTCTCAAATTTATAGCCAATATTTTTCTAGGTTTCAAAATCAGTCTGAGTTCCAGGAAATCATGTTTCTTCCATTTTGAAGTTTCAGTCAAACAAAAGAAATTTATTTCGGCTTTTAATTTGTTAGTCGACGAATAACTGTTTATCTCAGGTATTCACCGCCTTTAACTCTCGAATTATCAATACCAAATCAGTCCAATTGCAGATCGATTTTTTTCAAGAATTCGCTCTGAAAATTCCAATGATAGTCAGAGTGTGGACACGTCATAAGAAAGAACGAGGACCATTTTTGCTGAAAGACGTCTACACATGCACGACCAACAATTCAAGTAATTTATCTAGTCGATAGTCAATGAAGATCTCGGAACTTATGAATGTATTCAAAGACGAATGGGTCAAACCTAGAAAGTTGAACTTAGCAGCAACGCATAGTGGAAAACCCAAACATTCAGAATCCAAATAAAGACTCTTGATGCAATAACTTAATTTACTGTTCCCATTAGCTACTACGATGCTTCACAATGATTAGAGCGTCAAAAGCGACACCTTGTTCGAGACTAAGCATTACCTTGGTTGCTATTCATTGAGCACTATTTTGTACTACAAGGGGTGTGCGATAGACTTACCCCCATGTGGTGCACCCTGGGCAACGCATACTCATACGACAAAAAAGTCTATCAACCGACAGTTGACTTCTCACTTCAAACTACCACCACCCCAATGTATGTCATATTCGACTACTTCCATAGTACTCACCTCACCTTTTTTCTACCTTTGTGTCTGTCTCTTTTGCATCTTTGAAACACTCTTCTGTTCCTCCCCCTTCTCGACTTTTTTTCATTTTGATGTTCCTCCTCCCCTCTGTGAGGCCAGAAGTCAACTAAAGAGCTAATGATAACCACCAAAACGCCTGCCATTTGATATAAA